>JAWWEN010054897.1:0-36889 GCA_035582955.1 Sycophila texana | reverse complement strand
TGGTTGAAACAAGTAAATATTAATTAAAGCAAGTAATGGTTAATTGTGATTAGTAAACTTTTTTCTCAGTGTATGTAGAGCATAATTTCCTTGTAAAGATTTAAACAATCTTTGAATAAAATAAAGGTGCTTATTGTGGAATTAAATATTTTGTTTCATGTACCATCTTTAGAACCTCTATTTGTTTAAGAAGTCTATTCCTACAGTCCACTTATCGAAATCACAAATAATTTATTACCTTTAAGATAACTATTAACTCTTCGATAAAAAATAATTAATGAAAGGACTCTTAAAATTCCATCAGGATTATCAGAGCATCAAAGTGAGGGTAAAAAGAGGGAAGCCTTACCGATGATAAAGATGATATTGAAGCAGTTGTCGAAGGAGGTGCCGACGATGAATCGCGTGAGGGAGAAAGTCCAGAAGCTGTTGCAGAAGGCTGTACCGATGGAGGCGAAAAAGCCGACCCCATTGCAGGCGACCAAAGCCGGCAGCCGGCCATAGTGATCGGCTATGTAACCGAAAATTAAGCCACCGACGATGCTGCCCACGAAGAAGGCGGACTGCGCCGTCGTACTGAGGTAGGACTGGTCACATACCCAATCCAGCTGAAATACAAATTTATCCCGGCTTAAATAAATGACGAATTTAAAAGTGAAGCCAGTTATTCTTAATTCGATTGATTCTGAAGAGACTGCCTGGAGTCCTCTTTCTCTGTTCAACATGCAGCTGATCGAAACAGTGTACTGTATAAGGGCCAGAAAGGGAAAGGTGCAGGGTAAGAGAAAAGAATTTATTTTTACATTAACTATTTTGTATTTCATAAGGATTGCTTATTGTAATTGAAAGTAAGGTAATGTTGAGTACTACTGTTAAAAGATTTAGAATTAGAAAAACATATAAAAAAAAAATCGTCTTCTATTCATTATTATAGTATTGTTGAAATAAAAAGGAAAGTCTAATTAGTTGCTTCAATTTTGCTAATTACTATTCAGTTATTGAATAAGAACTTTAATTAAATTTTTTTTTTTGATAATAATGTATAAATGGTTTTTGGTGATAATTATCAGTACACCTATTTTCAATAATAATAGCCTACTGGCTATTTTTACGATGCGATTAATACAATCTTGGAATTCTGATAAAATATAATCAGTGTTAAAAAAAGAAATGTATATAACGATGTCTACGGTGTCAATTCGCGTTTAAGCAAATGAAAATTTAATTTTCGCAGCGATTAATTATGAATGAACAAACAAAATATAATCAGCATTGTCGAATCGTAATATAATTTATAATTGTCCATTAAAAATTCTTATCGCACGGGAAACCACACTCTACTAATTACAATTATTGCGAAATCGACGATAACGATAATTGCATTGTCGCACGTGATCGTATCACTTTTCACGCGACTTGTTTCAACATTGGCATCGTGCAAACTTCCGATCCATTTCACACGTGGCTTTGTAATTATAAACTTCTCTCGACGAGACGAAAATACTGTCGGGCAAAACGTCGTAGTTTGTTTTCATAAAAATAAAAAGTTGTTCAAAGTAATATGAATTACTTATTACGTATTCTCAATTAATTGATAGACTTATAATTCTATGCTAATTCAGTTTTCAACTAATCGAGGAAATAGTTTGAGTGCCTCGGGAGATAAAGTTAAGCCACATCAAAGTTACATCCTCACCGTGTTTCGAAAATTTGCAAAATTCAATTTAATTATATAGCTTCACTTTGGATACAAAGTGCCAGCTTGTGATTACATCAATCAAATGTAATTTAGGATTTCATTTACTTGCTATATCCTATTTATTGGTTATTCAGCCAATGCACCCACGTTGAATTACTAATTAATTTCTAATGAAATTAGGCATACCTCAGCCGCAATGGACAGATACGGAATGTTGGTCAGGTTGAAGGACCAGCCGTGCTGACACCGACCCTTGGGCCACGTGGGATCCGCCTCCAGACGACCCGACTGCAGGACCTCATTGTAATCCGTTATGTACATTTGGCATCTTGAGTATTCCACAGGGCTGTCCTCTTCCTCGGTGTTGTTTATCCCTTTCGGTGGTATCGACAGCATTATCCTTTTAAGAAGACATTTAAAATCAGTCACGAAAAAATGTGTGATATTCTTAAGCTAAAGCGTAATAAACGACGTTTAACGTTAATTAGATGGTCAAATAATTGAACAGTAAATTTTACTTATTGATTTTACATTTAGAATTTTTTTTTATAATATACCAATATTTATTTATTTAATTTGTTCGAATTTTTGTTGTTGTTCTGGCATTTTATATTTTCTTATGAAAATAACTTATTCTAGGCATTTCATTATCACTGACTTATTGTCGTACTTAAATGATTGCTTCCGCGATTTTTTAATACTGATTCAGAGAATTTTTGTCGTAATCGCAGTATTTGTCATGTATTAAATATTAAAGAGCACAAATAATAAAAAAACAGTGTTACGTTGTTCTCTCAAGAAAAAAAAATTTCTAAAGTATACACACAGTAGTTGGAAAATTGAGAAAGTTAAGAAAATCTTTTTATCTGAGAAAATAAAAATATAAAAATAAAGGAAATAATGTAATCTATATTAGTGCTTTCTTTAAATAAAAAATATATAATTCTATCGTAAAAATGTATATTTGTCTCGATTAAAAATACGATACAATTAAATGTACTTAAAGAACTTGTAAATAATAAAGCAATTTATTTTGGACTCCTGAAGAAATCGATTAATGATATATATTAAGAAAAATTAATTTAAAACAAAAAATACAACTTCGCAATATTTTTTCCCGAGAAGACTGTACAAATCTGTTTATACTCGCAGTTACCAGAAAAATCCAAACGCATTGCCGATCACCCGCGAGAGCTTTTTCCCACGCGCGGCAGTGAAACAGCTGATCGGTGCGCGCGCCGACGCCGACGTTGAAGCTGCTTTTTTTTTTTTTTTTTTTTTTTGAAGCACGACAGTTTTCCCGGCGTACGGCGAGCGAAACCAGTCGTGCAAAAAAAAAAAGCATGCACTCGGAGAGCGCGAGGCGTGCGCCAGCTGTGTGCCGGAGGAAAAATAATCGCGCGGCATTTGACGCAAACGGCCTATTTTCGGATCCCCCCGACGGCTGCTCGCGACCGTATTTTTGGTATTGTTCCTTAGCAGGCCTAACTCTGTTGTTATTTTCGCGCGCGGCCGTTGCATAAAAGAACGAGCGACGCTGGAGCTCGAGTGTATTCTCGTTGGCTCACTTGTGAAAGATGGAAATTGGCTTTTTTTATGACAAGATTTAAGATGCCCAATTTTTACTAAACAAATAACTAATTAACAAACTCGATTCACGAATAATAACGGAAACTCATGGTAATTCTCGTAAAATAATGAAAGTATTATAATATTTTCACCGCGCACTCTTGATCAATTTAATTTTAATTTTTTTTTTCAACGTCGCTATATTTATTTTAATTCATTCACTAATAAAAAAATGTATTCTATTATTATAAGCTATTATAAATTATTCTCGTAATAAAGAAGAGATTCACTTACTTTTGCCAGTCGGTAAGGTTGCTAGCCTCGAGTTCCGGTACCTTACACCAGTATTCCTCGGGTATGAGGGTGATAAAGAACTGGGCGAAGTAAAGGGACGCGTAGACGAAGGTGAAGGGCAGTAGGATGACGAAGAGGAACCATTGGTATCGGCCAGCCTCGCCTATGTACGGCAATATGTCGTCAAAGGTTTCGATACGCGGCTGGGCCTCGCCCTCCTCGGCCTTCTTCTTGTCCAGCGTCGTCGCCATGTCGAGCTCTTTCTCGGTCTGTTCCTGAAAATAAATAAAATTATATGTTAATATAACAATTGATTTCAAGTGTGTAAGTTAAAAGATTAATTATTTAAATTGCGCTACTCAGTCTTGTAATAAACTATTATTTTGTTGAGATGAACGAGTAGTGCTTTTTTTCATTGGGAAAATAACATATATACAAACTGGAATTATAATATATAGTAAAAAAAAAGTAGGTAATTTTATTGAATGAACTAAATGTTCCGTTAATTCAAAGAAACCATTCACTTGGAAATGACTGTTTTTGTTTTCAACAATTATCGTAGTAGCGAATAATTATCTTCAAGCTTTATATCCTGGCAATTTGTATATATTTCGAGTAGTGATATCAGCGGAACTATTTCAAATTTTTCTTTGTTTAATTGTGTATTAGCACTTTCTTGTAAACTTCATTCTATATAGCCGTTGAGAAAAAAACTCATTTAAAAATCGAATAACTCCTTTTGCTTAATTTAAAAAAGATGTAATTGTATGTCATTAGTCATTAAACATCCGCGCGTCAAAATTTCGACACTTTTTGGCACCATTTGAAATAATGTCAAATTAGGTTTTCATTTTTTCTTGTATTAAAGATAGTATAAATATAATAAAATAAATACAAAAATTAAGTACAATAATTTTCTATTGAATTTTTTACTTGTTTATGGCCTTTGCGCCTCGTCATTTTGCAATCTGACATCACAGATACAAACTTGCTTTGGAGATTTTGAAATGTAAAGCAGTTTTTTTTTTTACAGAAATCATATTTTACGCGAGTTTTATAAAAAAAAAATTGATAAATTGTTAATTTTATCACAATATCCGCGCTCCATTATCCGGAGACAATTTATAATGGTATGATTATTACTTAGACACACACAGCAATTATTGGACACTTGAATGAAGTAATAATAACAAAGTGAGTCCATAGCGACAGCGCAAATTGATAGCGATCAAGCGCTTCGCGCTAAAGTGTATAGATTGCATGCAAAGCAAAGCGATAAATTCATATTGGATAAAAATTGAGCGCACGATATAAATGCAGCCTTTCTGTAATTAGATTGTTTAATCATTTATAACTTCAAATTATTTCGCAAATATCCGGTCATATCTTATTCTTAACTGCGGTAATACGACCGACGATGACACGCGTATATGTAATAAAATGAAATAAAATGAATCGCGATTTGCAATCAATTAGTACTACAAATACAATTAGATAAGCGAGTTTCTAATCAAAATAAAAAACAGTATATTGTACAACACTTTATCGTAAAATCAATATTCCGATAATAATTTCGTGTCGTTAATTTATGAATTATAGACCGTAAATCCGTTGCGTAATACAACCACTAAATCCTCATCGTTTTTAAATCGCACTTTTTGCATCATCGACCAACTAATGACATTCAAATGAACTACACGACGATTCCAGGCTCTCAAAATAAAATAACTATCGGCGTTTCGTTCGGTGAATCTTCGTTTTTTCAACGCTGCTCGAAAGACCACACCGAGCCACATATATAGGTAAAAAAAGCTACGAAAGCGGATCGGCTTATCGTCTCGAATAACCGTGTAAAAGTAGATCCAGACGTTGTACATTATTATCGGCCGACTACTGTTTTCTTTTCTTTCTCCAGTATATGAGTGGACAATCGAGTGACTGGTCGTCGCTACTCGAGTGGACGCGATAAGCATCGGCGGGAGGCCATCAACGCGTCGACTGATGCAATTTTGGTGCTGTGGCTAAAGCTTTATAATTGCACGTCCATCGCGAGATAAGGCCAGAGGTGAATTTCGAGGTGGACTTGTCCGCGAGGTTACCTGTGAGCTGAATTTTCGAGAAGGAATGAAGCTTTTGTGGATGCGGTTTTAAGATGCACCAAGAATGTAGTGATAATGATTTTTCTTTATTTTCGGGATAGATAATGAAACGATCAGTCTTAGTTGCCTTGACGTATACCAGAGGATTTAACAGGGAAAATAAATTATATTAATTAACATTATTTTTCGAACTTCGGATTACTATAAGGAAGTTTAAATTATGTTGTTAAATATTGTACTAAGAAATTTTCTATACATTAGGAAACTATTCATAAGTAGATATATTAAATAATTTCTATGATGTGGTCTTAATTACGAAGTAGTGGTAAATTTCTCAAAATTTTCCCAAACAAACAATTGAATAAAAATTATTAAAAAATGTCATTTTATAACAGTTTTATTGTTATGCTAATTCAGCTTTTCAGCAAATTTCCCAAAGGTATTTATCTACATAAATTGAATTTGATATTCGTTTTTGAAATTTATTATTGTGAGAACAACGCATTGTCCTACAAGAGAAAAATTAATTTAATTGATAAATAAAAGGTTTATACAGATAGTGCATATCCCTAAGAGGCCTTCACATCCCTTTAAACGAGCTTTTTCTAAAAACGTCCGATTATTGTTTACGTTTGAAAAATATTTACAGTGCTCAGTACCTTCGTCGATGTCAGATTATAAATGTTCATCGAAAAAGAAAAAGAAGCCGGATGAAGTGTTTAACGCTTGGAGGAGCGTAAAAAATATAGGAGTACTCTGAAAGAAGCGCAGAATGAGGAGATTAAAGACGCAGAAGTATGAAAATTAGAGCATAGAAGTATGAAGAATGAGAACAAAGAAACTGGAGCAGAATCAACAGGTAGGATTACTGAAAGATCTGGAGAAGGTGAAATGGGACAAGATACAAGGTCGGTCGCGCGAAAAAAAAGAAGCGAGGATGTGGGCGCAGAAAATAAGAGTCGCCGTGAAACTGGGCAACATCCACGAGCCTTCGCGACGATAAAAATGTAAATCAAGCTGATGGTTGGCGATAAAAAAAAAAAAGAAGGGAGAATCGCGATGATGCAACGATCGTTACACTATTTTACGCGGAGAGATTTTAGCCTATTGACACGTGCACTCGGCAGGGACGTTGAGAAACTCGTTTCATACATAAAGTATCGCGTTTTTTTATTGGAGCAACAATCAGTCGTAAAAGTTTACTCGGAAACTTTGAGAAATAGTTTTATCCGCGCGTTTCGCTGCACTTCCTGGCGGCGCTCCACATAACAAAGTTAATCGGCTCAAACGAAGGAACGCTTTGAAGTTTATCGCACTTGCATTCGACGCGTCGGAACTTTAGAAAATTTAAGTGCACTTCTTTTTTTGTGAGGAGGAATTACAATTAACTTGCCATCACGCAGTTTCTTTGCGTAGTACGTTTATTGCGTAACAAATTACTTGCAATGTTTGATTTTCAATTCTTAACGGAAAATGTGCTGATTAAATGCATTTTTTAAAAGTCACCTGTACGTACATAACTCTTTTATTGATATTTGGAACCGCTTCTTATTTGCTTCAAATTTAACTTGACGCAAACGAATTAAAAAGAAAATTAGTCAATATAAGTCAGATTATTACGCAATTATGTATATAACTGCAAGATCATTAAATCAAAATTAAAATGTATTTAATTTTGATTATATTTACTATTGCTATCAATCAACTATTCGATGATCGCGTTAAATTTACACTCGCGCCGTATAGTGCCGTGCTTTTCACTCGTTATCGCTGAATAAATTTGAATATGCGTGACGTCAACCCGATCATCCAAATGATCATAAATGAATACTGGATAGATTCGTTAAAAGGCGCAAAACTGCTTTGGCAGGGAATTAAATTATGTGTATTTTAAAATCATTTTTTCATTCAAATGACGGAAGATGACATTAAAAACAACATTAAAGAAAATCTTCCATGTATAGAATCCCTCCAATATTCTTTTACAGTGGCACTACTTTTATTTAAGAAATAATAATTTGCGCAATAATTATAATTGCAAAGTCGATAATAATTATAATTATATTAATAATTCATGATTGCATAGAAAATACGACATTAAAAAAAAATTAAACATTATAATTGTATTGTAGGTAAAATGTCTTGCATTATTTTGAACATGACTATTAACATTTAAAAAAATTAATCTCGTTTATCTCTTGTGATAAAATGAAAGAGAGGCTTTAAAATCAATTTGTTCGTTATCAATGTTTAAATAATTGCCGATGAAAGAATTAAATCTGTCAGATAAGCTCTATGCCACGTACAAAATCCGAGCGAGCACGGATCAGTTTTCATTCGTTTATACTTTCAAATTGCTCTAAATTCAAAGCTGAGTACTTTGATCACGGATGTGATCGATTTCTTTCTGCATTCTACGCTTCTATAAAAAAAAGGAAATAAAATTAAAAAAAAAAATAAATAATTTTTTCATCGATTTATACAGTATCGGCCGCAAGTAATGGGTCGTAGATTTATAGCAGCGCGAAAATTTACATTTCTGAGAAACTATTTACTCTAGGAAAAAAAGTATAATTTGTACATCAAAAAAAAGAGCTACAGTATTATGGGGTACATCGAATTTTTAACATTCTTTTTTTAACCTCTTATGTAATGCTAAAAAAACTTTTTTTGCAACCTCTTTCAATTATCGATGATTTGTTGTTAAATTATGTAAGACAATAATAAAGGAGTACTATTTTTTTAAAACGCTTCGGGAAATTTAATTTGCTTTTTTTACTCGTTTCTACACGATGTTTCCGAGCAGAGTAATGAGTCTTTGAAGTTTGTTAGATTTTTTAAGACTTTCTTTTACATTACTGATTACGTCTAGAAAACAGACGTACAAAGAAAATGTTTTTTTTTTGCATAACAAAGCCAAAGCTGAAGATATTTTGCTATCGTGGGAAAGTCAGCATTTTCTAAATTTCTTCCGGATTATCTTTCTACCAACCCTGCGCTTAAATAAATTTCTAATGCATAATTTTGAAGCTATACTCACTTCATCGCTGTCGATTTTTATCGAGAATTTTATTCAAAATTCGAGAAAAAAAGACATACTTCTACAATGATCTTGTTTACAGGCTATAAAGGAATCGAAAAGTCACTCATCGCCGATCCGAAGCATTTCCGACGAAACATCGTAAACAGCAGGTGCAGTCGGCGTAAAAAAAAACAATTATATTTACACTATTACCAGGGAAATCGGCAAGAAAAAAGAAACGGCCGCAGCGCCAGGATGAGGTCACACATTCCCAATCGATTTGCTTTAATTGTATCGCGGATCTTATATTCACGCTTTGCGCAACGTATACGCGTGCCGCTACGCGCGCGAAGTAGAATTGCGAATGCAACAAAAAAAAGTTCGTTGAATAATAGCGCCGAGCTTGCGCGGATTTTCGCCAATTCGAACAAAAAGCGTCGGTGCACTTGCGTTTGCCTTCGGATTTAAAACGCGGCTCATTTTTCGACCGGCTTCCACGATCGCACAGCAAACACACTTTTTAATCCCGGCGTTTGATTAATGGCCAGGATTATTTCTTCTTCTTCGCCGCGGTTGCATCTTTGCGCTGATTTATTCGCCGAGCTCTTCCACGGTTTGTCCCACCGATTGTTGTGTTCGACCGGTTTTTTTTTTGCAGTCGATAATTAGCATGAAGCTTATCGTATTATAACTTTCAAGTTTATCTTAATTGCATAAGTTTATACAAACAAGGGCGGAAGTTGCTCCGACGTCGTACTCGTGTTCATAACACCTAAAGAAAGTTGTTAAAAATGTAAACGGTCGAGATAATCCAACGTCTCATTATAGGAATTAATCAAGATAATCGCCGCCTGGTGGTAAAATGTAAATAAAAGCTGTGAACTTGAAATGTTTTAACTGCAAATTGTTGTACTCGATAAACTTGTCATTTTTGATTGAATAAAGGTGAATAAAGTGTGAGTACTTCGTGAACTGTTAACGATCGACAAGGCGATCGGTTGATTTTTGAAATTTGATCAATTGAAGATTATAGAATGTAACAACGAAAATAAAAATGTGGATCTAAAATGTTTTAATTATTATTCAGATTCAACAAATTCGATTTCATTTAAAATTCAATTACGAATATTAATATAGTAAGAGCACATCGGCAAAACGTAAAAGATCGGTAATATAAAAAAACGATATAAATTAGTAATGTCAATCCGTGTTCAAACTTGAATTTGTGAAAAATCGCTAAAATTTATTATTAGTAGAAATTTCACCAAAAATCGGTGATAAGAGGTCTACTATTCAGTGTTTAGTGAATATATTTCTGCTAATATCTGCAGTAATATTATTTTAATAATTCAACTTTGGAGGGCTACAAAGGTACGCTGCACGGAACTGAAAAAAAAGCAATGCACCGTCCAAGTAAGGAGCGCACACCGAAAAAAAAAATGCGAGCAGGTATAAATTCGTCAATATCTTTTTATAACCAAACGACACGGGCCGAGCGACTTGGCGAGCGAATAGAAGTACCCACCGCGAGGGGGTCACTTCGGCTCGTCGCGGGCGTCGTACCTTCGAAATTTACAAACAAAAACAAGAAAGGCCAGCTCCGGGGCCTCCTTTCGCGTCTAGAAATACTCACGGAAATAGAGTCTCGGAGGAGCGGCGTGCAGCTTGACGCCGCAGCTTAGAAGAATCCCCGAGAAGCAAGACAGAAAGAGAGAGACGGAGTCGCGCACACTGCACTCGGCGCTCGAGAGGTCGCCTCTTAAAAATACACCAGGCGGCCTCAGCCAAAGTCCTCGGTCACTGGGCTACCCTTGACGACCGGATATCTACAGGTATAATGTAGAATGCGAGTCTTAAGTTGGATCGGAGTCACGTCCCCTATCCATCGGGAGGGTGTCCGGGCACGTGCTTAGCGTCTCGGAGATCGTCGGCGAATGGGGGCAGCTTGGGCGGCTACATAGCGCGCGCGAGGGGGCGAAATCGACTGGTTCGTCGCTCGATCGTAGCCGGGGCTTTATAAGCTTCGGGTACCGCTTGCGGCGCTGCGAGAGCGGCCCCACCACCGTGCGCTTCGCCGTCGGCCGAAAACCGGCAGCTCCCCACTCGATCCGATCGACATCGACATGAATGGACGGTCGTCAGATAGCGGGTGAGGTCGCGGATGATCGAGGATTCAGCTCGAGGATCCTGCATTTTGCAGAAAGTTTGTAGAATGATTTTTTTTTTTTTTTTAATAGTAGGACAGTGTTTAGGAATCTTGCTTCAATATAGTCTTTTGTATTAAAAATAGGGATTTTTTTTAATTTAAGAGAGTCACTAGTCTAAAGAAACTCTAATTGCTTGTGGAGAAAGTAACAGTTTTTCAAAGTACTTGAAGAAAATGAACATACAATAGAACATGAAAGCTGCAATTTTGAAATCCGTCAAATTAAAAAAAAAAATCGTTATTAGTTCAGCAGGTGTGGGTATAATAATTTCTTCAGTCATTTTAATTATTCATAAAAGTTATGAATTAATAAAGATTTTTTTTAATTATTAAGACTCAAATTGGTAGCTTTTTTCTGTTTTATTTTTATTTTTTATGAGAGCTTGCACTACTTTTATTTTCCGCGATTTCATATTTTAGACTAAAGAATTATGCAGCATTTTAGCTAAATTTAGAATTCTGATCTTCTTGTGAGTTTAGGGACAACCTCGGTAAAACGATTGGTAACCGATTTTTTCGTATAGGTAAAATAAAGTGTTTCAAGAGAGCAGGGATCGACGCACAAATTGACGATTAGAGTTGGATTATATGAATCAGAGGGATTATTGATTAACGATGAATTACTCAATAATGTATTGGATTAATAAAAATGCAAGGTGTTAAGGAAGGATTTGTATATTTTGTTCATTAGCACTTCTAATACGCAATAATAAATTAATATATGTAAACGATAATGGACCCTTAATGTGGACGAGTATTGAAATGGTAATTTAAGAGAATATTTATCAAACGTAAACGGATCAAGATTTGCGTTTGAAAAAAGGTCGATATAATTTCCGATTTCAATAATTTGCACTTGCAAAAATATAATGGACAAATTTATCATCCATTTCCAGCACCTTTCTTTAGAACGGAGTAAGTTAGAAAAATAACGGACATCTGAATAAAATTACTATAATTTTTGATAACATTACTACTTCTGTATAGTTAAATTGGCCATACTTTTATCAGTTTTTTATAAAAAAATTGTATTTTAGTATTTTTTTCGCGTTATTCAAAAGCCTGTAACTCACAAACATTTACGTATTAATTAAATGGTTCACAGCATTTTCTCAGTATGTAATTGAATTCAACTGCGAAATTCAAGACAATTTTTTTAAAGGAAAAGAGAAGAGTTCATCATGAACATTTTTTTTTGTTCAACACGCGATGCTTCACCGGATTTCCCTTGTCGATTGATTCTTCGATTGCTATCGCAGAACTTAATCAGACTAATTACTTACTCAAATGCATTCGACTTAAATTGTGAGATCATTAACGCTCACTCGAATGTAAGAAATTTAAATTTAATTGATGTTTTAGTAATAAATTTTTTTTGGCGCTTTGCAAGGAAGTTACGAAGATGTTACGAAGTTACGAAGCTGCGATGAATTACGAATTGAGAAATAAACATTAAACTTAAAATAACAATATTTTCTGACATAAATTGTATAATATATTTGTGTAAGCACGTTTTTCTCTTTAAAATTGCAGATTTTAAAACAATTTGAACAAATCTTGTTTTATAAATAATTTTATAAACTATTATTTATTTTGCTTCCTTATGGAGGAAAGGTATTGTAATCTTGATGAAAAAATTTTCTGAGACGCACGTTACGATAGGAGATTTGTTTTTACGAAATTTATGGCAATTATAGTAATTTTTCAAAATAGTTTTGCAGAAAAATGCTAGAAATTAAACATAACACGCGCAAACAAAAAATTTCTACGCGAAATGTGTTTTACAATTTTTTAAAATTCTAATTGTTCAGTTTTTGTGACATGAAATGAGTTCTGCTTTTTAGTGCGAAGATTATAACGAAGAAACAGCTTTGTTTCTACATAGAATTCTACCTTTGCTCATTTCATCACGAATTTAATATAATATGATATAATTCGCTAAAAGTATATTTACTTTATTTGGGCATATTATATGTTAATTTTATTAGTATATTAACATATCATTAGTAAAAAAAATGATAATATATATACAGGCTTAAGCTCCTCTTAACAGCCTAGACAATTTATCAACATCTCCGCGTTCTCATAGTCGCCGTCTTCATACGTGAATCACGAAAGGAACAAAAATCGAATTACTCCCCCAACAGCGCCACAAGAAGCTTCTAAACAATGAGAGAGATACCTTCGTGACGGCAAAACGATCCGTCGAGTCCCGCTTTTTACTCGGACGTACTAATCGCGGCCTCCCGGCTTAACAGGTCGCCCGCGCGATTCTCACGCTTTGGCCGGCAAAAAGGCCGCCGCAACGCGAGACGTGCCGTGCCATTTTTCATTGGCGCACGCGCTCCATTCATCCGCTCGCGGTTCCCGCGCGAGCGAGCGCGCCTCGATTTTTCTCCGCGACATTCCCCGCGCGAAATTTTTACGATCCCTCAAGATCGGCGACAGCAACGCGCGTCTCTATCAATACCAGCCGCGGCTGCTAATTAAAAAGGCCGCCGAGTTAGATAAGATATAGAGTGTGTTTTCATCAGGCGATATAGAATAGGTGAGCGCGACGCGCTGCTTTTATTAGGAGGTTGATTGACTGCGTGTACGTACTTTTCGAAGTTGAATTAGTGAAGAATTTTCACTTGAATGACTGAATTAGTCATGGGAAAGTTCTGAATGTATCACTGTATTTGTAAGGAACTTCCGGGCGTACCTCTGAGTTTAGTAAGAAATCTTTAAATTTTCCAATGAATTTCCAAAAATGTGCAGTGATTTTCCTGATCGTTAATTCTTTGTAGTACAAGGAAAGATATTGAATTAAAGAAGAACGTAAATAAGGAAAGTCCGACTTTCCTAACAAATAAAACAAATTGCCTATCAATGTAGATTTGCATTTTGATATTCTACGTTGCATTTACTCTACTGCATAAAAATCAACAACAATTGTTAGTAGTCACTGCTTATTGTTACTTTATCATCGAGTATCGCGTCGTAATAAAATCGAGACTCATGTAATCGATAATCAGAATTCAATCGTATAAATTTTTTGCTCATATTCATGACGAGATTTGCACGTAAATCGTGTTGTTTGAATAAACGCTCTGCATCAAAATAGTAATTTATTAAAATTCAACAGTAAATAATGCAAGCGCAAATGACGTCAACGGGGAATCCGTTTAATGTTTGGCGTGTCCATCAAAATCATTAAAAGGCAATTAGTCTCTGTGTATCCGTCGGTCACGGCTAATCAAATGATACTTGACACATCGCCAATTTGAGGGGAGAAACTGTTTTGGAGATTTTTTCCATACTAAAAGGCCCTCGCCGTGACGCGACTGGGGACAATTAGATCAGATTAATCAAAATCAGGAGGATTTATGTCATAGACTAAATTTATTCTCTTATTATGTTTTTCCAGAGAGAGGATTTTTTCCCCGAATATAAATTACTACTTTAGACTTATCTTATAATTATAGACTACAGTTTTCAAACTTTCACTCAATAATAATTTGAGTGATATTTTTGTTTTTAAACTGTACGTTTAAGTAATTTGTCGGTATGACGAGGTCAATATCGACGATGGAATAACGTAAAAGGAAAAATGTCGATGTTTTAAAAAATTTAAAGGAACAAAAACGAAATCCCTTTTCTAAAACAACGATGGCAGATTCTGGTGACTTTTTGCTTGTTTTAATAGATGAAATTATTACGGAGTTTTTAAACGTTATATAATTATACCAAAGTTTACATTATTTTCTAATCTCAAAAAGTTAGAATATATTCGTATAATATATCAATAATAATCGTAATAATAAATTAAAAGTGTTTTTCTTTATACAATAATGAGTATTTTTCTAAATTTTATTCAAAGAGCGATAAAAAAATTAATTCTCCTTTGTATTATGTTAGACAGAAATAAAAAATAAGTAACTTACGCATCGTTCTACCAGTAGGCTGTGAGTCTCGGTAGCCAACCCTTAAAATCTTAGACTACCCAATTATTTTCAGAATCTCAAACGTTATACCTTTAAATGCAAATAAATTGCAAAGGAATCGCCGAGCGTCTTTGAAATGCAAAACGGTAGCAACCTGTAAAGTGACAGCAAAGTGGTAATGGCTCGGCGCGGTTATATCAATGACTAGTAAAAAAAAGGAGTATATGTCTGCACCGGAGGTCGTCGCGCGACTGTTACTGTATTAAGCTCATTACGCGTAACGATAAATTCGACGTTGTGGCGAAGTTCGTGCGGAGTCGGTTTTGGCCAATCCAATTGGCGGTTTTGCATTCTTAAAAACTTTTTCGTTACACGGGCGTCGAGCTGTAACCGCGAACAATCGTAATTTTATCGAGTTCATTGATCTTTCGAATGCTTGCGGGAGATGTATTGGAAGTAGCGGTTTTGGAATGCTTCCTGGATTGACTGCGGACTTTCGTTACTCGAGATCATTGGTGAATATTAATTAATGGAGTAGAGGTGAAATTGGAATGTGCTACTATATTTTCGTATTAGTGCAAGGATATTATAAATATTTTTGTGTACTATGTTTTTTTTTTTTTAACTTTTTTTTTACTTTACTGAGTTCCAGGTGATTAAGAAAATTGATGCAATTATATGTCATACTTTCAAGCGTCCTCGTTGTTCCAAAAATTATTTAAAAAAAAAGTACAAATTTTTAAATAGAGTAAATGTTACCTTTTTATAAGTAATTTGATTCTCTGGTAAAGGTGAATATGTTGACTGAGACTGATTTAAAAAATAACCGAACCTCATAAAGGAAAAATGCAGAGCGCGCGAAGCGCGTTGGATTTTGTTAGTTCAACAACATTTTTTTATTATTTTTTTTTATTTAAAAGTGTGTTGTGCCACGACAAATTCCTAACTATGAATTCTATACACCGTTAAACGTACATTCTGGGGATTTGGATTCGTAAAGAACTGCAGCTTGAAATAATCGCGTCCAAAACAACTTCCTTCCGCCGTTCGCCATAAAATTGATGAAATCTCGATTCCCTCGATAAACGTGCCATCAGTCCTCGTGCGTCATTTGAAGATTCCGTTCGATCGGCACACGCTCGATTTCAATAGCGCCGATGGGCTTTTATTGCAATCAAATTGGCGATCGACGCCATGAATCTTCGTTACGGCCAGGACGGAGCGCTCGAAAAAGCAAAGGATCGAAAAATCAGCCGAGAGGAAAAAAACGCCGGCCGATGGAATATCGCGCTCTTGGGCTTTATTGTCGCGGACACACGGGGGACGACCGGCAAATTTATGGCGATTTGGCTTTGCGCGTCACGCGATCCGCTCAATCAAGATGCACACGAGACACGAGAGCCAACCAGTTGTCTAATTTTTGTAAATTTTTGTAAAGAGTTTGATCCTTTTTGTCCACCAGTTCCTTGCATTAGGTTTGCGTGCCAATCAGAATTGGATGGTCTGAAATTATAACGTTATTTCAGTAATATAAGATCGTTTGTTAATTTTTCAGTGAAGACAGATCGAAGTCGACTTTTTGTGCCTATACGGATCGTAATTACTTCGTAAAAAAATGAAGAGTAGAAACTTAAAAGATGAGTGAGTCTAAATAAGATTTATGCCAATTTTTACGGTAATATATTTGGAACTGCATAGTAATTGTACTTTTTCGGTGTTTAAATTGATCAGCATTAGAAACATTTTACTTGTGTCTTTGTAGCAAAAAAAAAAGAAAAGCGAAATTTTCACATTTTTTGCAGTTAATGAAAAGAAAACGCGCGACAATGTTGAAAATTCAAATTGAATTTATTTCAATGATTATTACAGCTTCTAGTAGCGAATAGCCATTCAAAACCAGTGACAACCTGTAATGATTTTTATTGATCCGCCACACGGCAACGCCACAGGCAATTATCTCACTTACGTTTTATGATCAATTATACTTCGTTCAAACGACTCTTATACATTGAAACTGCAAATCGAGATAATTACCCTAAGATTTGCACAAATAATTTACAAAAAATATTTTACTACAGGCCCGGTCTTCTTGCCAAACCATTTATTACGTGTCCAGCCGAGTAAATAAAAAAAAAAAAAAAACGTACTGTAACAAACTTCGTCAGACTCCAGTGGACTTCTCTGAATCAAGACAATATACTGATTCTTCGAGAAAATCGGCGAAAGCATAATCAAATCTACTGAAAATAATTCAATGCAAATTATTAAAATAAACGGCGTCAATCAGGAGGAACAGTTTCTCGAGGCTCGTCGAATTGAAGCTCGTCGTGACAGGTCGTCTTATCTTATCGATAGTCTTTCTGGCAAGATCTTCCGCGTTGAAAGTAAATATACACTGGCGTATTAACTTGCACAGACGCGATCGTGAATTCAAGAATATTCGATTGGTCGGGACAAAAACATTTTACATAATAGAGAAAAAGCCTCCTGTTTTTTCATTTGTCTTAATTTCTTTCGAGATGCATCTTCGGCTTTATCGCGATGAGCATGCATGTATGCTTATAGCCGATGCATGAGAAACGAGATAAAGACAATGTATTTCTCACGAATTATTTATCTTCGCGATAAAATAAATTTATTCCTCCTTTTTCACAATCTGCAGCGGTATTAAAACGGCGAGATGTCGCGAATAGCTGCAACTGTAGGAAATAATCTGTCTAGCAGTATTTAGGTGAATTTATTAAATTTTTATGGTTGAGAAAATTTAGTAATAAAATTCAATTTAATAATTTTTAATAACGCATGTTTGCCCAAAAATAGTGCAATAATTACGCTTAATTACAATACTTAATTTTTGTTAAAATATTCAAAATAGTTATATAACCAATGTACACTTATTTCGTTCGCTCATGAATATAAATTAATAAATCATCAAACATATATCGTACGCTTTGAAATTGGAAATTCTCCGTATAAAATTATAACTGATGTAACATAAGTATCTGTAGCTCTGCATTCGATTTTGTATTCTGTACCTAATTTAATTAAATTAATTAAATACTGTTGTTTTAATGATTTTATTGTACTATTTTATTGTTTAAACAACTGGCTGTTTAGCACCGTAACTTTTGCATCAGTCAATGAGCCTATCACTACTCTCATTACATCTTCACTTTTTCTGTCATTATATAAATATTATAGTTGTTAACTTAACATTATTACGAGAAAATAAATTTTTCAATTATACAATAATTTTATGACCCATAATGAACGATATATAAGAGACATCCAAAACGTTGTCTAACAATAAGCGAATAAAAAAAATTAAATTACGCCCGCAAATCGTGTCAAAAATAAAATGTCAAAGCAACATTTTTTTTAGTTTTTCATTGAAGGAAAAATACGTTCGATCAAGCACCAAGAATCCCCAAGATTTTTCGCCGAAACAGTAAGACACTGCTGCAACCGGTTGTGTATTCCGCTAGTTGTATAATTTGATAATAAAATTATACTCGCTTAGGAGGAAAATAAAGCGCGGTTTCTTTCGCTATAAGAGTTAGGACTGATCCTTCGTGGCCTTGAGCGGACTCGCTCGTCCGAGACGCGGGAGTGAGAGAGAAAGAAAAAAAGAAGACGCGGCGGCCTCTTTAAAACGCGCGGAATCACTTTCGTCTGTCGCGCCGGTAAAATTGCTTCGCTCGAGGAAAATACGACGGAGGTGGTCGACCGGAATTTTATCGCGACGCATGAAACTGACGATGTATATATTATCGTGCGGCGAATAATTATAAGGAAATGCCATCCTCCGACGCGTAATTTGAGTGGCGACGTGCGCCTTTATCAATACTCAGTGACGAGTGCAGTTTTTATATTGAAATACGTTGAGCGTTTTTCGTGTCATGCATATAAAATCGCGGAGACGTCGGCGCCATCCCGATTCGCTCCGGCTTAGTGTTGAGGGCGTAATTAATTAAAAATCGGATGTATAAATACTATAAATTGCGATTTTTTTTAAAAATCGCTTAGATATTCTTCTACTGGACATCCTTATAACATTTTCTCGCACGACAGATTGATGTTTCCATTTAAAACAAGGACCTAGATTAAACTGCGTAAAGAAAAATTCAAATTCATTTTTTTTTATAATTATTTTTTGCCCAATTAATTTTAGCCCATGGCTGATTAATTATTTATCAAACAGATACTTAACTTTTTTATTTCTTAAATAAAATAAAAAGTTCTGACTGCAGTGTATGTTTACACATGGAAATCTAAATTTGAGAAAATTTGAAAGAACGTTTTTTTTTTACGTTAAAACTTTTCATTAGATTTTATTTTGCTTCCTCCTTATGAGGAAGCCTTGTATTATATTTGTTATATGATATGTAAGAATTTTCATACATCAAAGTCAATATTGTACATTTGTTCTTAAATAAATAAATAAAATTCAATTTCTGTGTTATCCAAAAATTAACTAATGATAAAGATTCAGCTAATATATTCTCAGATCAATATTGAAATGGAAAACTCATAATTTTCTACTTTCCTTCACTATATAATTCACTTCACAAACTTGCTAACTTTGCTATATGCATTATGAACAATCGCAGCAGGGGCTACTTGAAAACTAGACTTCTCCAAATCTCCACTCCGAAATTCATTAGCAATTCTTTTTGCTCCTCTTATCTCGGCCGGGCGTTTATTAGCCAGTTCGCCGAAGCGCCTACGCAAGTCTGGAGTCTGCAAGTCTGGAGTCTTCGGTAGGCTTCTCGAAAGTTTGCGAGATCCTCGGGCCAAATTCGAGCGTCCAGACGGGAATAAAAGGAGGCGGTCGGAGGCAAAAAAAAAAAAAAAAAAGCACGACGCCGAGAGACGGGAGGAGAACGAAGGAGACACGCCGAGGAAGCATCGACCCAGGGGAGGAGAAACCGGTCGACTGCAGCGGTGCTCGCGGAGGAAAACAAAGAAAACCGCGAGCCTAAAGCCGCGAGCTCCTTTAGCTGCTTGCGCGGAACGCCAGTTTTCCGAGAGTCGCTCCGATAATGATGGCGTTTAGATTCGTTGCTGCTGATTGATGGCATTTTTTTTTTTTTAATTTCTTCAGTTAATTTGGCAGTTTTTTTTTAAGAACGTTTATACTGAAAATAATAAATTTCTTGAGAAAAAATTAGATTTAACAGAGAGTATTAAATGTAACTGCTGCATCATTAGTGAAGTAAAGTGAAGAGAATTTATTGGAAGTAGTTTCTGCATTATAATAGGACAATTAAATTTAGGATTACGGATTTTAAAGTGTTTAAAGTGTTCACGAGTAACAAAAATTGAAATTTTTTTAATTGTGTACGATAAGGACCTCTGGTAAATTTATTTTATGACTGCATAACAGCTGCAGTTATTGGCGCGGGAGAAATAAAGGAATTGCGCTTTATATTATTATAGGTAGCATGTAAATTAGAGTGAATCGCCTTTATTCCAAGCTATTTATTAGAAGGTTTAATAGACAATAATTATTAAGGAAAAAATCGTTCAAATTCGAATATGTTTGCATAGAAATGGAAAAAGATGATGAGGGTCATGGAAAACGATCATGCGAGTTTAATTTAATTAAAATTCACCTACACTTGTCTGATACGTAATTAATACGTAGATATGTTTGATTTTATGTATTAAATAAATTATCTCGAATTTGTAAATAATATGATTAAGATTTTAAGATCAGACTAGTTACAGTTCAATAAAAAAAAAAAAAAAAAAAGATATAATTTAATTTTTCATAGTGATGATCCAAAGCAGTTTTTAGTAAGGTTTAAACTAAAATAAATTTTTTTAAAATCCCAATACATATAATTAAATCATAATCATTCAATTTTGGAATATTTCCCGAATTAATTAATATAATATAATATTGCGATCTCCGGTATTAATTAAAATATTTTAATTTCGTAATTACCCATAATATTAACTAATAACATAACACGATACTTTAATTTTGAAAAATGTGTTGTTCATTATAATTTTAATCAAAATTCCGTAACTTTAAAAATACCTGTAAATTCAAACCCAATCTATATGTGTTCCATTACACAAAGTAAACATTATCAATGCGGACATTAATCGTATAACATAACATACCAGAAATTACACAATTTGCTCCATAATTCTGTTAAAACCCGAAGCGTATTACTGTGTTTGTTCAACTGTGTACGTCGCAATAATGAGCGACAACAGGTGTTTCACGCGATCGTACACGCTCCAACAAAGAATACAAACTGACTTCAAAATATTTGTCGAAACATCAGCAAACGGCTGCAAACTTTATAAATTTCAGTAGGTAAATCAGCAGCTCGCTGCATCGTTAAATGCACTGTTCCTTAAAATCCGCCGAGGACACGCTCACTTTGCGGGCGCCAATCGAAATTAATCCGACCGTCGTTTTCGCATCATCCGCTCGACCGAGTGAAAAGCCAGCGGCAGGGGAGATTAAAGCACCCGCGAGCACACCTGCGGAAAGCAACGGGACCACGGATATTACACTTTCGCAACGTCATACCTACAAAATAATATATATATTTTTTTTTGTTATTTTCATGAATTTCAACTGTGGATCGATGTACGTAGTAAAAAAAGGAGTGCGGGTGCACGTGGGGCCTTGAAACGAATGGGCGTAAGGCCGCGAGTTCTCCGAAAGTTTTCGGCGAGTCCGCGAGGCGACTCCGGGCAATTGGCCACAATTAAAATTGACGTGGGTAATGATGCAACGGGGCTGGAGGCCATTTCACGATTCGACGCTTTTTTCGCTGGCTGCTGGAATAGTGAACGCATGTGCGTTGTTTTTTTTTCTTCGACTTTGATCAAGCGTGATTGTGCGAGTTTTGGCTTCGTATATATGCAATCAGTCACCGAGGATTCAATAAATACAAAGTGGAGATAGTTACGAGGCTTATGAAGCGTAATTATATAGTTTAAATTGATCGAGCTTGGCTGTGCCGAAAAAAAGAATGAGAAGAAAATTCGTTAGATTCGAGGAACTAAATTCGAAGAAAGAAATGTATACTTTGTGAGCTTTATTTAAGCAGTGATTTACGGCTTTGAAAACAATGCAGTGCAAACAGGTCGCTAAAAATCTTTTTTGTAAGGACTTAGTAGTTTTTCTTAAGTTACTTTAATTAGCTTTTTTATGTAATCTGGAGTTGTATTTTAAATATTTAAATGACATGATTTGTAATTTACACGTGCTAATTCTGACGGTTTTATTATACAATGTATTTCCAGACTGACTGAACACAACTATTCTTAATATCCTCGTGTAAATTGTAATTTAGATTAAACAGAAAAAAAAATTTCTAGCTGTAATTGGGAAATAATTGAGTGACAGATATACCTGTTATCGTAATTTCCGTACATAATTTCGACTCGTTAAAGAAATATTTAAAAGTACAACGAAGATAAAAGCAAGTCCACGTTGACATTGTCGAAACTTGCGCGCAGCTGACTACTAATGAAACTACATAAATTCCACTGTAAAAAATCCACTAATTTGAATAATCAATGAATCTCACAAATTATCGAAGCTTATAATATAGAAAACCGAGCATTCCATCGCAAACCACAAACTTAGCAATCCCAGAATCACCTCGACAAACACGATATTTGCCGATAAGCAAAAAAGCGTCGCTTGCTTTGAGCGAGCGCGATCAACGAAAAAATCGCAACAAATCGATTACTCCCGCTCGCACTCGAGCATCGCAAAATTAGCTCCGTAAATGTCAAAGATATGTATATATGTACCCGCGCAGTGCGCCACGTGTCAGCAAATCAGACTGGCACGCGAAGACAGCGAGGCGAACGATATTGAAAGGGAGCCGATAAACATCCCGCGCACTTGCACAAGCGAACTGGTCGGGAGGTGAATCGAAGCAAAGCAACAGTTTCTCCGGAGAATTCGCGAGGACAGCCTCTCGCTGCCTGCTAATTTTAGCGCGAATGAGTGTCGATGAGGCGTGATGTGACGAGAGTCAATATGCGCCGATCGCTGTATCACTGCTGATGAGAGATAAGGGAATAGGGTCGAGAATATATAGAGAAAAAAAATGGTATAGTAGGTAACGGAAGTCAGATGGTTTTTCAGGTGGGTGAAAATGGTATACGCAAATCTGAGGCGCGATTTATTTCAAAATAAAAATTACTGGAACAATGAGCGCGCACACCTCGGCAGCAACTTTGAAAAACATTGTTAAGAGAAATAAAAGCGTAAAAAAATTTTATTCGATTGATTTTAAATTCAGTTTTCTTTTAGCGTAAAAAGAAGCGTCATACATAACTTGTCGATAGAGAATCCATTAATCGTTTGTCATAATTTCACGAAAAATTATAGTGATTAGTCTTGTAATAGTATACTACGAGAAGATTATCACACGCACCATAAAATTGCAATTTTTATCAAGATCTTTTTAATACGCATTACTTGAGAGTTATTAAATCATCAGAATTATCAGATAATGCATCAAGGCATCAAGTAGTGTTCGATGGTCAATAATAAATGAAAGCACAAATACCACTTGTAAGTAAATCTACATAGTCTGAAGATTACACAGGTGAATCCTCAGTATCATTTGTTTAATCCGAATAAAAGTGACGCACTTTGAAGATGATCGATGGTATTATTGGACTTGTGTTTCTTTTAAACTCCATTGGCGCTTACGGCAAAAGTAAACCCACGCGTAATTTACTTAATCCGAATGAGTAAGATAAGATTTATCTAAATTAACGAAGTATCGAGTAAATTGAACAAAAACATTTGCATGCGAATAAATAACTGCTCTTAAATATGCATTATACACTGTGCTGCGCGTATCGCGAAAAAATATAATTAGAATTAAATTAAAAATTCGTTTATTCGCTACCTCGAAACATCAATTGATAAATTAGCCACTAATTAATTTGTTAATGCAGCATCTGAGTTTGTTGATTAGATCGAATTGCGCTTATTTCTGCAAATGGTCTGATTAATTATTGCAAAGAAATTAAATTTATGTATATAATTTTCTCGGCCTTTATTATTATACTTTAGTAATTATTGTGCATTATTTAATTATTTAAATTTGAACTCTGTGAAATATGATGTACATACACTTCACGAAAATAAAAATTTTATTCACAATTTTTAAAAATTGGCTTCGGCGAGACATTATTTTGGTCTGATTTTACCTGCATTTTATTTTTTCTGAATATTTTCCAGGTCACCGATGAATTCACTTCATTGTTTAGCCGTACTACAATATGCTACCATTATTTCCATCTCATGTTATACACGAGCTTTTATATTTTTTTTCTGATTAACCGAAAATAAAATTATTATTTTTAAAAAACATTGTTAAATCAATAGCCAATTGGCCAGGAGAGCATTAAATCTCCAGATCACAGATTTTTTTGAAACTGTATCATATATCAAAAATGCAAGTATAACAAATTAACAGTATGTTAATTTTATATTATAATTATACTATTAAACATGACCTTTCAAGACTCCATAATTTGTTTATCTTTGTTTTTTTTCTTTTTTAATTTGCTCAAATAGTGTGTAAAATTAAAAAAAAAATTTTTTCATACATTTAAGACAACATATCCTACAGTTTCAATAAAATCCATGATCCAGAGTTCTAGACCTCTCCTAGAGAGATTCCCTATCCGTATGCGTAGTCCCTTTTTCCGCGTAGCCAAATACACTTTAAAAAAATAAAAAAAATAAATAAATAAATAAAAAAATTACAAAATGTCTTACATACCAATGATGCCTGACAAGACAAGACTCCTGCGCTCACCTGGACAATCGGCGCACCAGCTCGAACGGGTCAGTCCGGGCGTTAACCGCGCGCGCGGTCCACGAGGCACTGCAGTCGCGCGCGGAGCAGGGAGAGCCGAGCAGTAGGCTGCGGCGCGGCGTCCCGGAGCCAAGTGCACCGATGCCCTCCTCCCCCTCCTGGCCGCGGCGAGGTGTCCGGGCGACCTTGGGCCGAGGCCTTGGGGGAAGGGAGAAGAGGGCAGGGCGTACGATACACTCTGCGCCGCACGCAACCGGCCGCTGGGAGGATGCCTCCGGCTGCCTGCGACTGGTTCGTTGATCCCGCGGTACTCCTCTTCTTCCCCCTTTTTTCCCCTTTTTTAGTTCAGGGGTTCCCGAGGAACACCTTAAGGGTGCTGTGGACGAGCGAGAGGTGGCGATGGTTGGATGGTCTTTTTTCGGTCGGGGATATTTCATGGCTTTCGTATTTTATTCTGGGAATGGTGGGCTTGATTCTTTTCGGGTTTGGAGTGCAAGACAACGGGTGCTCAGGGATTACAGATTTTGGTTTATTTAAAAAATTTGTAAGGGACTTAAAGAGAGCGTGAAAAAAATGTTGTGGATTGATATTAGGTTGAAATTTGTTTCGTGTTTAATTAGAGAAGATTGTACGATTTTTTTTTGTTAACGCGTGTTAAAGTTGTAAAAATGAGTATTAAGGTATTATTTATTTATTATTTATCGAACATTAATTCTTGATTTACTTGAACGTAGAAAGATTAAATTATTTCAGTTATTTTACCGAAAATAACAGGAAAGTTATTTATTTCTCTGCGGTGATTTATTCAGGAATGTGAGATTGTTTTCTGATAAAGCTTCAAAATAGAAATATGATCGTTAAAGTAATTATTAAACTCGTTATCATTAACACTGCTATCATAATTATCTCAATTCTCGACATAATATACCTGTATCGGAAAACATTATTTTGTTTTTTTAACTTCTATTACAAATAATATATTTTCGCGTTCAATATTCGAAAATTTTGTATAGTTTTTAAAAAAATGTATGAAAAAGATAGTAATAGTCACCCTTAAAACGTTACGGAATACTACTGTTCGTCAAAATTTTCTCTCAGTGTCTGTTTGCACAATTTTTTTAACACAAATTTGACCAGCCTTCAACCTTTTATACTTCTCTATAGATGAAGCTTTGTTACTCAGAAAAAAAAAATTTCCAGAGAAAGCATTAGAAATTCTGTTGAGTCATTTGAAGTCGAAATGCACTATTTTTTTGTTCGACAGGCAATATCTTTTTTATTTTTCAGGCCATTTTCTTCAGTCAAATCTCAAAATTTTCGATTTGTTTTCAGTGGAAAAGAACAATAGATATCATGTAGTTTTTTTTTTTAAATTTAATTTAATTTTTTCCGAAAACAGTTTTTCATTTTCTATCAGTGTTTCTTTTTTTTTTTATTTTTAAACCAATTTTTAAAAGCAATTTCGTTTATACAGTATAATTAGCCAGTCTCTACCTCCACTCATTAAACTACTCCCTGCTCGAATTCACCTTTGAATTAGTCGTTCGTATTACGATTACTATACTCGTGACTTTCGTCTCGCTCGCAATCAGCAAAAATCCTTTGCAGCATTAAACTCAAAGGAGAATAAAAGGAGTTCCTTATTTGAGAGCGCGGGGAGGGAAAAACTGTTACACGAGCGCAATGTAAAAGGCAAGAAGAACTAGTTTGCGTGAGATATTACAGCGAAGGTCGGTCAAAGACTGCGAGGCAAAAGAAGAAAACGCGGCGGGTGCGCGATAAAAGGGCGCAGCGCGAAAAGAGGCGAGCAAGTGAAAAAGGCGCGGAGGCAACAAAAAGTTCACAGACGCCGGGAGGAATATTTCTATAAGGTATAATATGCGAGGCGCGCATCTCGGCAGCTACTTTGAATATGAGACGTTTCCAAGGGGGCGCGATGTGAAATTGATAAAACGACGCGCCAATAACAATTTGCGTAAAATCACGCGTTCAAATGGAGTATCGCATTTAGAGAGTAATGGGTATCCTATTTTAAGCTTCATCTCGAATTTGATATGCCGAATTTGATCGTAGTGCGCGCAGAATTCACTGCAGCGTCGTTAAATGCAGATTGTTTTCACAGGCTTTTTATGTAAATTAATCAGCTGTCGAGAATTTATCGCATTTCGAGCTTTCGAGTCTCATACTTTCAACTCGTACCTGAAAATTTAGTATCGGAATTTTTCGAAAAGTATAAAGTATATGGAAGTATAAATATAAACTATTAAGGGTAGGCAATTATGCTCAACTATTGGCCTATGCACCGAGAGAAATGTTTTATAGTAAAAATTACTACACTGTATGAGAAAGTGTTCACAGACTACTGACATTATGAACAAAATTACTATATTTTATAGGTAAAGTTTGCCAAAAATACAGTAAATTTTGCCAGACAGTAGTGAAATTTTTACTGTATTTTTTGGCAAACTTTGCTACAAAATATAGTAATTTTTTTCGTAATGCAAGCCTGTGACCACTTTCCCATACAGTATAGTAATTTTTGAATCCTAACGTTACAAACCGCAAGTCTTTGCGTAAAACAATTGCACAAATATAACCAGAATACTGAAAAGCGAGTGCATGCACCGTCGACGAATCCCTCCCTGCATAATGTAAAAAGGAGGCGCAGCGTTGGATTCGAAAAGTCTGTCTCGCTTTAGGCGCTTCGTAAAAGCCTATACGGATCTCCCAGCGAAGGTCGGCAACAATAAGAAGCTCCCGCACAAAGCGAGAGGAGGGAGATATAAGTAGCGACCGGGGATACCGGAGGCAAGAAGGTGGACGAGAAAAGCGGCCGACGGACAGAAGGTGGGGCCCTTGCACTCCTTCGACCCTTTCACACGTGCACGCAGGGGGGTCTGACCGCTGCACGCGGTCGGAAAAGATCGCGGAATCCCGGGCATTGTTGGGATCCCCGAGGGGACGGCTCGGACTCGGTGGTCAATTAACCCACGTGTTGCGGTGAGAAAAGAAAGAGGTGAGAGTCGCAGGGAGCGTTGCCAAGTTCTGGAAGGATCTAGAATGGATTTTGCGATGCTCGGAATGAGTGGCCGGATTTACTAACTTTTCGGATTATAGGGGTACTTATTTATCTCTTGAGGGAAGTTCGATATTAGTTGCCAGTGGGATTTGAGATCGACGAATCTCCGTGTACAAGAAAATCTAATGAAAAATATAATATTGTTTTATTATGTGATGCCGTATAGTAATTTAGAAAGTGTTATTATTAACATTGGATCAATTTGTTTCTCAATAAGTACGGTCTTTATAGAAAAGTACTTGTCAGAAATTTGCTTAAGCTAAATTACAACCTGCACGGAGAGACATGTTATAGTAAAAATTACTATGTTCTGTAGGAACAGTGGGACATACTCAATCTATGACGATTTTTACTATAAAATGTAGTAATAATTTAAAGAAAAAGGCTTTATAAATATACTATATATATACAATCTTAGGAACGATAAAGTCACTTTTTGGTGTAGTAATAATTGTTATGTACATAGCAATTTCTACTATATACTTAGCAATTTTTACTACGAAATTTACTATGTTTTATAGTAAAAGTTGTCATAGGGCGAGTATGTCCCACTATTCCTATGGAACATAGTAATTTTTACTATAACATTT
Source organism: Sycophila texana (assembly GCA_035582955.1). Taxonomy (NCBI): domain Eukaryota; kingdom Metazoa; phylum Arthropoda; class Insecta; order Hymenoptera; family Eurytomidae; genus Sycophila; species Sycophila texana. The sequence goes on along the minus strand of JAWWEN010054897.1, from coordinate 8,584 downwards.
CTCTCCGTGTGCCATAATCAATGTGGATGTAATCCTCTCAAAACACGAAATAAGTGCGTACTAATCATATTTTATCCTTTTTAAACAATTGCACAAACTTAACGTATAATTATTTTAACATCGCGCCAATACACTGTAAATAATTGTAACTAAACTGAAATACCGAAATAGGCTTCAACTAGCCTGAAAGGCATAATAATAAAAAAGAAAAAAAAACTCATTTCGCTTTCCGCATCGATCAAACTCAACAACCCCGGGCTCGCAGGCCGTAAATTTTCACTTGGGAGCCGCTGCATCTCATCCGCAGATAGTCGCCGCGTCACCGGCAGAGCTCGAGCATCGTCAGCGCAATCGTCTGTGGAGCAAGGCCGGCGGGACTAAACTGCCGCGGAGTACCGCCGGCACTCGGCTTAATCGCCGCGAGCGGATTACTCCGCGGCGATGCGGCCTTTTTTCCTTTCTTCCTCCTCCATCAAGGGAGGGCAGGAACAAAGCGGAGCCGCGCCGCGGACCGACGAGCCGAGGGAAGGGCCAAACGGCCTCCTCTCCTCAAACGGTACTTCGCTCTCGGCGCGGCTCGCGAAACGACCGAGGCGGTCCGCTCAATTTCGCGTAGCCAAGTGCGTTTTAGCGATTCCCCGACGAGAAGTGCACGGGGAGAGGACGAGTAGGACAAGAGGCGCGCTGATATCGATTTTCCGGGACGATGCGATTATGCGACGCTCGTTAATTTGCACTGACGGAGCTGATCTTGTCGAGGGGAAAAGTGCGCTCCATGGGACTCGACGCGGATGTGCACTCGATGATTATTCGCTGCGTGGGTCGGGCAGGGGATATTGCTCGAGGCGCTGATTTTACGCGAGCAAAAAAAGGAGCGAGCGAGCATTGCATCATCGCTTTTTGTCCATTGTTATAATAGCGATGGCTTCTGCTTGCTGTACGCTGCTTGTTTTTTTGCGGCTGCATGACAAAGTTGTATACCGGTAATCGTGGCTGTGATTCAGCGTGTATGTATACTTTCGTATTTTCGGTGAGGTGAAGAGACGAATTGGTGACGAAGGATGATTGAAAATAATTTTTTAGATATATTTAATTCATACATCTTTTATATGACAGAATTGAGAAATCTTCCGGTAAAAAATATGTGGGAATCGTCAATCACACTATGATTTTATAAGAAATCATCGCAATTTTCACAGTAAATCATTGTCATTTTTACGAAAAATTTCAGTTATTTGATTATGAAATTTTGTCAGTATTTTTAACAAGAAAATTGTATGATCTATGAACGCGATGCACATTTATTTTATTTTCTTAAAATATCTCATTTTTAAATCTCGTTTTTTCACAGTGTCCTAATGCTGGCTGACATGGAGTAGTTAAAATCGTTTTATTATTATAAAAAATTAAATAATTTCATTATTATAAAAAATATAGAATAATTTACTGAAATCTAAAGGAAAGTTTATACCCCGTGTTTCTAATAAATTTGTAAAACCTACATTATAATTTTTCCGATTTTGTCATATAGCATTGAAAGAATATTGCAATATTTAGTATGACTTTTTTCAGTACTCTCCATTATTTTTTATCCGCATGTTACGTAAGTTTATTTTATTACGCGGTTTTAATTATTCTTTTTACATGCTTACGCTTTTAATTATTTTGTGACGTTTTATGCAACGAAGTCGTATCATATTTACGGATTTACGCATCTGCATATCAAGGCCACACAATCCCATTAAAACATTCTCAATGCATGCTCAAATTAATATATTCCTCGTACCAATTTTCTTTCAGTAAAATGGCGCGAAAATTCAAAAAATAAACCTAATCTCAAAAAATGAGAAATGCAGAGTTGCACATTTTGCTAGTATTCCAAAAAAAAATTACAGTTCCTTATAAAATTTACAAGAACTAAAGCAACATTTTTTAAGTTTGCAGTGAATTGCGAAAGAAACTCTGATAAATTTTACAAAAAACAAAAAAATAATGTGAAAACTTAAAAATTAAAATGGTCTACTGCAATTTTCAGTCAAGAATTTTTTCCGCGCGTCCTTTTTTTTGCTAATTTGACTGGGCTGAAAAGGAGAGCGGCTGCAGCCGCGGATCTCGCTGGTAGCTCATATAACGGTATGCGCAAGCTCCGCGCGGCGCTTCCGCGTTCGACGGATTATTAGGCGCGTCGATCGTTAAAAACGCCCGGCGACGAGCCGCGGGTAGGGGAGGCACTCTCCGCTCTCGAGGAGCAGCCTCATCCTTGACTCTGGCGGTCAGTGTGGTAGTGGCTCGCGCGCCGCTCGTAAAGCCGAGGCGACGAACAGAAATTAAGTGACTCCTCGTGCTCTTTATGGCTTTCCTTGGAAGCTGAGAGGGAGCCCAGACGATCCTCGGCGGAGGCTGGAGATAGAGTTAGTTGGCTACCGATAAATTTTCATTTTCCCCGGGCTACGTGAGGGAATTTAGGAGGGAATTTCGGCAGCGCTATGGGCCCCTTAATGCGAATGATTTCTGACTTTTTACCTGGTGACTTTTGCGAACTTGGTTATAACCGTCTTTTACGTGAATTACGAGAATGCAGTTTTAACAGTTTCACGAAGAAATTTACGTTTGACGAAAAATTGAATTTAAAAGGGATTTACCGGTAGATTGAATTTTTCCTTAGTAAATGGGAATCCTGGCTTTCTAAAGGGTAATAAATTATTTTCCAAAGTGATTAAAAAAGCTAGGAAAAGTAACGTTTGTTTAAAAAATTTAATATTTAATGTGATATATCCAATACTGGGTTTCATTCAACCACTAGTCATTTAAAACGTTTCTTGAAAACTCTCCTTAGTTTCTGAACAGTCTCATTAGTTAATACAGTCCAAATTAGTTCATTTAAAAGCTCTTTCGTGACTTCATCCTAATTATTATTTTAGTTTTCTTTTAGTTATAGTTTTTTCTTATTTTTTTTATACTCGCTTAACATTTATACTATTTTATATTTATAAAGGCTACTTAGTCCGTTTAATGGTTTAAATAATTAAATAAACATATTTGTAATATAAATAGCGAATTTTATATCCTCCTGATAAATTAGTTGATGGAAATTTTGTAATCGCTTAACGTACTATGTAGATTCAAGCGTGCACCAAGATAAGTCGCTGTTTTAGTGTCGTCATCTGCTCATCCATTTTCCGCATCGACTTTTCACTCTATAAAAACCCTTTTGGTCCATTGAACGTACCCTATCCATTCGATTGTAGACTACCTAACGGACAGAAGCCATTTCTTAACAGCTTACTCTGACGCCTTCCGCGTCTCTTCAGGAAAGTTTTTCCACAATACTTTCCTCTAAATCGCAATTAGAAAAAAAAAGTTAAGGAAGATTTTTCCTCAAGGCTTGATTAAATTTAAATTAAAAACATGGCGTTATCTAAAAATATACACGGAGAGACTTTTTTAATAAAAGAAATACAAAAGTTAATAAAATAGTAAACTTATACGTTTAATTATAGCAAACTTAAATTCGCGTAGCTCTCAATATAAAAAATGCGTTTAGGAAAAGAATTCCAATCAAGTTTCAATCGATTGATTTCAGAGTAAAAACCAATATTACCAATACAGTTTAGATAATTTTTGTCCAACCATTTTCTCCGAGTATTTTTCTTGAAAAATATCCCTTTCGATCCAAATGTGCACCAACGTGCGGAGAAATTGGTGCATACGCCTTGATCATCCCTACGCACGTGAATGCGTCGATTATCGCACTAACGATTGCGAGTCTCAGCGTTATTGATGCGACTATCGTGCCGGGATTCGGGCCAAAGCGTAAGCGGATTGATTCATCGTTTCGGGAAAGCTTCGCCAGCGTGGCACGCTCATGATCACGGTGTTCCTACGATTAAGTATTACACGGCCGTTTTATTGCAAGACGCGTGCCCAACTCTAATTTACGTTCTTTTTTTTTTGTTCTGCGACTGTTGAAAAGTTTATTTTCAGCTTGGATAAGAGAGAGATTAAAAACATTTGTCTACAATTGATGATGTCATTATATAAAGCAAAATTTTAGTGCCTATGCGTTGACTGTTATGACACTTTTAATTTTAAAATACGAAGGGGAAATGATATCTTATGTAAAGTTTAGACTGCTGTGAGAAAATCGATTTAATAGACGGAACGCATGATTTTCTTGAATAATTGCAGAACGACTTTACTATTAAAATTGGAGCAAAAAGTTTCCTTTACTGGATGGTGTAAAGTGACTTCACAAAGGAAAACATTTTTACTTCATGGTCAATTATTACACTTTTAGAGCTTCATTGAGGTATTTCCCGAAGTAATAGTAATATCACTTTGTATTTAAAAAAAAAAAAAAAAATCTGTCGACATAATTAATTTGAAAAATTGCTACGAATTCATAGCATTCTGATTTTTTTCTGATAATTTTTTTTCTTACTCGGCACAATTATTTGCAAATAACAGTCGTTTGTTGCGTAAAATATTACACACTGATGAATCATAACAAAAACAAGCTTATCTAATTCATGCGCATCGATGAAACAAATTTGACTTAGCATTTACCTTTAATTTTCCGTGATTGGTATACTCAAACAGTCGCTGCGCAAGTGCGACCTTTTGCAAGTTGAATAAAAATTAACTAACTTCTAAAATTTGAATTTGTGTTAAGGTTTTTCCAAAATTTATTGCTTCGCGCGCGTAAATAATTTTGTCAAATTTATCAAGTCGCCAACTAAACACCCAATGCATTTCCAAATAATAATATAAAAAAAAAAATTAAAATATTAGTCACTATAGTAATTAATAAAGTATAGTAATTAATAATTATTATATAATAGTATTAATAAAAGTAACACAACATTTACTTTCTTTCTTTATTTTTTAAGTAACCGATCTTAATTAATTAAAGTCTTACAGAGTCGAATTTTGACTAAATACAATCCAGTCACTCTGCTCAAAAAATATTTTTTCCAGCAATTTTATAAGTCGTCACTAAAATAAGCTCTCTGCATGAATAAAAATGGATCTTTCGCTCTTCCTCATCTCACATTTAATTACAATCGGTAAGTACTTGCACCACAGATAATAATCAATTTTTCCACTGTAAAGTTATCATTCTTAATTTTATGATTCTTAATTAATAAATAACCGCACGAAAAGTACGAAAAACTTGCCTATGACGATAATACAAACTATTAAAAAACGACGTCAGTATAATGATTACTTCTTATACAACATAGTAATCAAAATTATTGAACTAGTTTATATTACGCGTAATAAAACGACTATACATCAAATGACTTAGCATCGATTAAATACTTGTAATCATTGCCATCAAATGTGACTAAATTTACAATGAGTAACCTCTCGGTCGCCGCTGGGGCAGGATCCGTGGCATTGAGCGTCTGATCGCGGAACCGCGCTCGCTAATCGGCTGCACGTGCGTCGCGTGCAGCTTGACCGCTTAACGGCATCACGGATAGTCTCCTCATTAGAGCCTCTCTCTTTTTTTTTCCAGACTACAATATACACACTCGCGCCGCTTTGCTCCACTATTATTGCACGCAACAATTGTGATCGTTACGCGTGCGCGTGTGTGTACACGCATGTGTGTCTATATAGCGATTTTTTTTTTCGCCTACTGTTTGTCCGATCGCACGTGCCGCCGTGCGGTTCGTTCGGTCGATACGCGCCGAGCGAAAAATGACGATCGATCGTGACTAATGAATTTGAAAGCCGTGCGGGTATGTAGGCGCGGGTCGGTTTGCGCGAGTTTCCCGATTACGAGTGGTCTTTTCTTTGCGCCGGGTTATTGTTTAACGGCGCTATAAACAGCCGGTAAAATCGTTAATTTATTACTTTCTAAGAAACGCGCGGCGTTTCCCGGGACTCAAGGACTTCATCGCGATTTTTCATTCATAATTAATGAAGCGACGTAAAGTGTACTAATGCTTAATTACTGTTTCATCAGCTGTGCGGTAAAAGATGTTATATTTCTTTAATTACATTGCCGGCATTTTTTTTTTTATTCCTTTCGCATCCGCATTTTATCGCTGTGTATTTTTACTTCGGCATAACCGTTTACTCAATAAACAGTCGAGATAATCTTTTAAATTTCAATTAAATAATGATAATCGCCGAAAGGCTTGTCCAGGCTCAATTATAGAGTTTGGTATAATTGAGATCTAATTGCAAGGTGCAAAAGTAAGTAAGAAGTGCGTTTAAAACGTTTTTAATACGGATGTACTCCAATTTACATATGTAAGAAGCTTCTAGTAAAAATATCGTTTCCCAAGACTGCACATGTCAGTGCAAACATATTTTTCCGCCGCTCATTTCAAAACATTTTTTTTTATTTCACTCCTCCGCTATGCTCTTTTTAGATGCGATTGCAAAACATTATCTTAACCTACTTTTTACATAACAGGCCGAAATTATTTTTTTTTGCTACTGATCGGAACGAAGCCATTCACAAAGAATGGATCAAGTTCATTATCTAGTTTAATGAAATATAAAAATCTATATGCATTAAATAAAGTTGCTTGTCACTGTTACAGTGATTAAGTCTACTAAGTAAGTTTGTTAGATTTAAAATTGCAGTGCTCTAAATTGAATGTTTCTATAATTACGAGTATTCTTGAATGTTGGAAAAGATTAATACATTATAGAGTGTATTAATTGTGCCTTAAAGGAGTTATGCCCATTGAATAAATTAAAATAAAATATATAAAAAAAAATAAAAAAATAAAAATAAGAAAGATGACGTTCGCCGAAAGCTCGCGAAATTTTGCGATTGATCCAAGTCTCGCGCGCTGCATCCTGCCGGTTGTCATGCAAATTTATGCGAGCGGCGCGACTCGCTCGGCTTTCGCGGTTTCGACGACAATTAGGTCGGGCATCCGCGTCTTCGCCGGTTAATCGCACTACAATGTCTCCCTTTGTGCGGCTATTTTCAACGATTAGACCAGCAGCACTACTCTAAGCTCGCTCATTGTTTGAACTTTCAATTTCGAAAAGAGTATAGTTCACTTACTTCCTTCGGACACTTAATCATCGCCTCTCGAGAAAAACGATGATGCGGGGCCTTGATCTTCAATGGACGACGTTCCGATGACTCTTTGTTCTTCGCGATAAAAAAAAAAAGAAGAAAAAAAAAACATGGAAGCGCGAAATAATAATATTTTACGGCGAGGAGTATATAGTATACTCTCGTTTTACGCCGCTTCTTGTAATCAGGGCAATATTTCATTTTCTTGCCGGCGCAGCGCCGGCTTCGTCTTCGGCCGCGATTAAACTTTGTAATTCGACGAGACTATCGATAAATCTCTTGCGTAAAAAGAAGAGTCTGTGAATCTTCATAAGACGTGGTCTCGGCTATTTTATAAATCAGCGGATGAAGAACAAATTTATTTTTTGACTGCACCTTCGCGTGAAGCCCATATACGATTCTGAAAAGAGAATCATTCATAAAAGGCGGCAATGCCGCGCGTACGGTGAAGGCGAAGGACGTCGAAGCTTCTTTTTCTTTTATTACAGCGAAACGAGTCCAGAAATGCCGCCGTTGGGCTAAAAAAACTCGGAACCTCAATTTTCGACGTTGTACAACACCATCGAAGTGGTTTAAGATGTTTCGATGTTATGTGCCTTTGCGTCACTTTTTTCTTTGCGTCGCTCATTTCGTTTTTTATTTTTAACGAGATAATCGAGGGTAATTCTGGACCGGTTGCTTATACGAGTATAATAAACACTTGGCGAAAAAATTAGCTTTACTGTTAGGTGCCTGCGAGTAAAAATAAATGGCACTGCGTGTACTTCGATTCTTATCGTGGCGAGTTTCTCGCAGTGATGCTTAAATTACTAAATCAAACAGAAGCAAAAACCGGTTTCGAGGGTATTAAGAACGAATAGGCCAATAATTCTTTGTCGCTCTTTCAGGTTCACGAAATAAATTTGCGAGAAGTATTAGGTTCCGAGAAATGTTCGGCAGTATTTTGTACGTATCTTGCGAAATTTGAAACGGTAGGATGTCAATGGAAATCTATGAGTGCTCGCTATTTCGAATGTATAAATATTCATAGTGGAACCTGCGGATGTAACTATTAAAATAAACGGCTGATTTTAACGGCAACCGCGCTAACATAAATTTTATGATTATAATCATTTGGATAATAATCGCTGTGGATTTTTTAAAAACTTTTTACGTATACCTGTTAAGCGAAATGAAAAAAATTCTTTCGTGTTTATTTAACTGCTAAATTTTCTGTTGAAACATGACAAAGGATAAATGTATCTTTTTACACAATTAATATTAATTAAATACATATGATTCAATATATTTCATATCAAAATAGTGATATTCTTACATTTGTTTTTCATCATTACAATGATTTCTTACACAAAAAGAAAACATCAATTAATGCTTGATAGTGAATTGAACAAAATCAATTAAAATTCTTTTACAAACCAAAACTTCATCTTTATCAGTGAAGAAGAATACATACCCGCACTCTCTAAATCTGAATTAGTGAAAATTCTCCGATTTCACTAAACTTAAGTGAATAGTCACATATTCCTAGTGAAA
>JAWWEN010054813.1:0-37155 GCA_035582955.1 Sycophila texana | reverse complement strand
TATATACGCACGAAAAAACGAAAAAAGCAAGACGAGAGACAGAGAGAGAGAAAAAAATCAGTGAACACGCTCGGTGTGTCGGGTTATTCGTCGCGTCGATTAAAATCCGAGCCGAGCCGAGGCTTCGTTTTGTTTTAGCGAGACGCGGAGCGCTACCTCGTTTTCGACTGAAAACGCGAACGAGATATTTTACACGACGATAATGAATAATGATTGCGCACGCGGGCCGCTTAAATGTTTTATGTAAAATGGTAATGCGATGGGTAATGGCGATTGTATTTTATTGCCGCCTGCTGCTTGTGGCTATCCTTTAAATTTATTTTCTCGGGGTTTATTGTAACATGGGATGCAATGATTTTGTATATTTTAAGATTTCTTTGTGGAGGTAACTCGCATTCTTTTCTTTTTTTTTTTACTTATTTTGTATAGTAAACTTTTAGGAATTCCAAGAAAATACACAAAGTTTCGCGGAAAACAGCAACAATTTCTTATGAAGCTGAGTCAGAAAAAAAAATTTATATCTCGCCCCAAAATACTTTACATAAACAAGATGCTAGGCGCCAAATGAATCACCTCGAATCACAGCAACCACCTGATAAGGGACTTTAAATAAATGCTCCAAACAAAAGAAGTATATTAATAGTTTATTATTGTCAAATTATAAATAAATTGTTCAAACTTGCACGTTGATTATAAAAATAATTCTCTCTCGAATTATTTAATAATCTCATTTACTCTAAAGTTTAATAACTTAATAATATTAATAATCTATAATTTTCTCTAAAACTGTATATCATAGAAATGATGCTCATAACAATAGGTAGATGTAATACCTAATTATTTTTTAAGAAATCACTTTCGAACAAATTGAATACGCAACCGTCCAATAAATCTCCACCTGTAAATGGATATTTGCTCAACGTTTACCACAATTTACTACTATAAGATCCCGATAAAAGTGGAAAAAGACTGTTAAATCCCAGCGACAGAATTCGTCCCGATGAAAAATTCGCACCGGGGGTAGGCTAAAGCCTCCACCGACATTTCATCATCCGTCCCCTTTTCTCGAAAACACGCGATGCGTCCGGTTCGCCGCCGTAAATTACTTTATCCAAACACCTCCCTCCCCCCTTCTCCTCCTCGCTCTCTCTCTCACTCTTTCTCTTTCGCCTTAACTCGACGCGTCAAACACCGATCGGTCCCATTCATCAAGCGCGACTAAATCAAGCGCGAGCAAAAGGGCCGCGCTTTCGGCGAGCGAGAAAAAGGCGCGAGCGCGCGCGCGGCGGGGGACGCTTCGCCGGTTTCTCGGAAGACCGGTAGCCGGTGCCCGGGATCCAGTTTTTCCCGAGCGCCGATAAATTCGCGCCCCTCGCGGGAAAACGAGTCGCCGCGGCCGCGCGCTCCCTCCTCCTGACGGCGCTTTTTCTTGATTTATTTATTTTTTAATCTTCTTTTTTTTATATAGTTCCGTCGTTTTTCCTCGCTTTGTAATTTCGCGCCTGCACCGAATGGCGCAGGTGATCGATCGCGCATGCGCCGACGGTGAAAAATGGAATTTTGCTGCGGCGGGGGCTCATTACTCGCTGTTCAGCGCGCGTGATGCAACGGCCAGATTAAAAAGGAGCAAAGCCCCTAAGGGCTTGATCGATGCTGCCCCCTCGGCTGTACGCGGATAAAAAAGAAATCGTCCCTGTGATTGATACTAGCGAGAATATTGTAATTGATCGAGTTCCTCTTTCTCGGATGTTTCTCGAAGATTTTTCTTTTTTTTTTTTATTTTTTTTATTTTTTAGGTTCTGCGTGATAAAAGTGACTTGTTCAGGTGGTGCATCTTCTCGAGTAGTAATGGATGGTAAGGGTGGAGTAACCGAAATGTCGTGTTTTTATTGGTCAAGTTTTCTTAGCAGGTTGAAGGATGCGTCGCAAATAATTTGAAAATATAATAAGTTATGTAGACTGTATAATATGTATTAATGCGACTGCAACATTCACTTTTTGTAAAGTAAAAAAAATGGTTTTCTTTTTTTTTTTATAGTGAATCTGATAGAAAAAGTGAAAAGAATAACTTTTAAAATTTTAAAAGTGAACAAATTTTGTTCAGTATATTTTACCTTCTGAAATTTTGATAAATAAACGTATATTGTTTTTTTTTTTACGAATCACAAAAAGAGTTAAGATACGCTTTTTATTTTTTAATTTAAAAAGAAAAAATCGTTTTCTCTTCTCTCCTTATTTAATATACCTTTCTCTTTGTTTATACGAAAAAGCTCGAAATCACGAGTTGATTCGATTTCCTGTAGCCTGATTAAATCGGAATAAATCACATTTCAATTTTCAGTTTAAATATTGATAAGCGCGTGAAAATAAAAATGAAAGTTCTTGGAAACTAGGTAAAGGGAACGCGAATGAAGTAAATCAAGCTGCTTTTCGAAATTCTTACTTACTTTACGAAGAGGCTAAATACCAGTAGTTTTCTTCGCTAATAAATCTATTGAAATGCGGAATTTATGCTGCCTCTTAAAAATTGTATTTCAATCGCATAATTGAACTTTTACTCGTCGCATTTGATTACGTCTGATTGAAGCTAACTAGAAGTAATAAAGCATTCTTCTTCGAAATTCAATTAAGGGTGATATGACACTTGTCATAAACTTCAACAGAGTAAAATTGATCGTACATCACTGTAAGATACCATTGCATTGATCGTAATAACACAAAGCCGTCAAGGATCATTAAGAAAATCATCTTTGACAAAAAAAAAACGATAAAAACATTGTACATCCCCAATTTAAACATTTTTTTTTTTCATTTTCATATCTTTATACCAAATGTAGTACTAACCAAATGTGCACTTGAAAAAAAGGCCGTTGCGCAACGCGCGGACAATAATTTCTCCCGCGGAGCGGACAAAGAAGCTGGACCAAGGGGAACAAGGAGAAAGAGGAGCTGCAGCTTCGGGAAAAAGTTGGTTTACGATAGATCATAAAACAGGGCGACGCGTCGCAGATGAAAGTCCCGAGATTTTCGCGCCGCGGGTAATTATCGTGCCGGGACTCGTGAGTTATGGCCCCCGGAGTAGATCATCCCAGGCGCCGCTGCCGCTTCGATCGCCTCCGACGATCTACTATATACGTCCCAAGAGTCCCGTTTCTTTTTTCCACCGCGGGAAAAATCGCTGGCTGAATAACTCATCCGCGTGGCGTTCGCTCTTTTTCTCTTTCTCTCTCTCTCATTCTCTCCTTTATCCTCGCCAAGTCGGAGCATGTCGCTCTGCTCTTAACGCTGCAAAATTGACGCTTTCGATCGATAAAAATGAATTTATGGTCACTGAGAAGGTGCTTTTCACAATGGGTTTCCAATGGGCCTTTAAAAGCGGTTCAAAGGTACATCCGAAGTGAAATTATTGAGTTTCACGTTGGGAGTGGACCGAAAGCAGTTATTAAATTTTATATGTTAAATAACAATATTCAGAGGTTCGCTTAATTAAATTTCTTTAGCGGGTAGTGTTTTACGTCGAGCGTATAATTTATTATTTACACACTCGCGGGACGTTCCGTTTAGGCGAATATGTTATTAATTTGGGCAGTGTAATTATGTGTAAAGTACATGATTATATTAAACTCTATCTTAAGTCAATAAATAATAAGATTTAATTCACGGAATATCGTAAAGAGAAATAAATATGTTAGTATCGTTTCTTAATACATATCGGGAAAGAAGGAAAAATGTACACAACTTATTTTTATATAATCTTAGGGAAATATTTTGTAATTTTCATAATTAAAATTTATTAATTTAGCTTTCTTATAAGAAGCAAATTGATTGATTGTAGGTTCATTGGCGCCAAAATTCAAAAAAGTATTCGCACGAAGACTGTACTTTATTTTAATCACATCACATAAAAATAACAGCAAAAAATTGTACTACATATTTTAAGTGATCTTTAATTTATTTAAATATTCTAATTTTTACAGTTGCAGATTTAAGTTGGTCTAAAATTATTTCAAAAATAGTTAGAATATTTTCTAACTATGTATCCTAACTATTTTTGAAGTTGAAATAATTTTGTACCAACTTAAATCTGCAAGTGTAAAAATAAGAATACATCTGAAATAAATATTCCCACAAATGGGTCCAATAAATCTAAGCGTATAAAGTGTAAAAATGGACTTCGCTACTATCTTCAAAATCCGTATATCCCCGTTGAAAGATTCACCTGACACACATTCCGCAGATTCACCATATCACTTCGACCAAAAGTTTCCCTCGACAATTTTCTCCGCCATGCTTAGCGCAGCTACCAACAACAACACCACCGCTCGCGACACGCAAGCTCGTCCGGATGCTCCGCGAGTGAAATCACGCGGCCAATGCGAAAACCGCGGCGCCGCGTCTCGCCTTTTCAAACAAGTACACCGATGGCGCCGTGCGGGGTAACCCAATCTCGCGCTCGCGAGCGAAAAAAAAAAAAAAACAATAAATATCGAGGTTCGTACGGTCGATCGTGAGCCGCGATGGCCTAGATTTTCCCGATCAATCAATCACCTTCGCTTTTCGAATTTGCCCTCTCCCCGATCGCGACACGGACGGGCTCGAATCCCCCGCGCCGCAGTTAAACGACTGTTTTCACCGCTCGATATATTTCGCGGCTTTCCACGGATATGCGATAACGTTGCGTGCGTCAAGAGTGAAATTCGCGTGAATTTTTTTTTTTTTTTTTTGTTCACTTCAAGTCGAGCGTTCACTGTTCTCTCATTTTTTTTATATTGTAGGTTGCTCTGGGACTGATTGTAATTATTTGTTATTTCGATCGCTCGGATCGATGGGTTCGACGTTTCCTTATAATACAAGATATTCGCGGGAATTAAACAGTGAAAACGTGTCGGAGTGCACGCGAGCTTCAATTATGCACTGACGTGTAGTGGATACGCGTAAATCTGTCGAAATAAACGAGTTCAATTTTTCCGTGAGTAATTTCAAGTGGAGATTTGAATTTCTTTTTTATTTATTTATTTTTTTTTTTTTTTACTGTTATGTAAGCGGACGGGAATTCGCATAAATCAAGCGTCGCACTTGTGGGTTACTCGGTGTGTTTGTAAATCGAAATAAATTAATTACGGTTCTCATGTCGATGTGAAAATTAATTATTGAATATTGATTTCGTAGTTTCTAATTTGGTATTTCTCACGCGACATTTCAATCGAGTGTGCGGATTTTCGCGTAGTTCACTTTCTACATAAGGAGTTAACGTCGCCAGCCGGGGCAATCTTATAAATGTAGTTTAGAAAATTAAACTTTCTTATAGACTAATAAAGCAATTTCACTGCCTGCGTTACTGCCGTTTAAAGTGCCATTATCTAATTAATTATCAATTTTACGAGACTATATAATACTCATTTCGAGATTCAAAAGGGGATCGTTAGGATTTTCATTTCCTTGATCGCGTAAGAGTCGTTTTTTTTCCTCTCCGTCATGGCCATTTTATGGCCTAGAAATGATACTTTGTCCCTTTTGTAGTTAATAAAATTCGTGAAATTACACCTCGATCTTACTCCTTATCAAAATCATGTTTATCAGGAAACATACTTTCTGAAAGACAGATAAAGTCTCATTTTCAGTGTAAGTTGAATTAGAGTGCGAATAATTTAAACACTTTTTTTTGCTTCCTCCTATAGAGGAAGCTTTGGTATTGTGAAAAAAAAAGTTTTCGAGAAAACGTTGCATATAGATGTATTTTGATACTCCAGGAGTCGGAATACACTACTTTTAGAAAATTTCTGCCTGTGTGTGTTTGAAATTTTTTGTTTTGTTTTTAATATGAGTGAAAAAGATTAATAATATATGAAATATCAGATAATTTAGAAAAAAAAATGTGTTTTGAAAAAAATCTTTCATTTGTTACCTGTTAAAAACTTCGAAATGAAATAAAAAAAATCCAAGAGAAATTGGTTTTTCCCGCATCAATTACCTCGAGTTGTAGAAGCGAAATTCATCGGAAGCTGCGTTTAAGCATGTAAATCAGTTTCGCCCGATCTTTCGTGATTTCATCGAAAGCCGCCGCGATAGTATTAACAATGCAAATGCCGCGGAGGGGGTTCGACGACCGGCCGGTTGCGTGGAATAATTCTCGCGGATAATCGGCCCGGGGATCCCTTTTCCGACGCCGGTGCGGGCAAAATAACGCTGTACCGTAATAGACGCGATTTTCATATTTCAAGAGACTTTTTAAAGTGTTGTAAAGGCCGTTTTCTATCGGTACTTTGACTTGTTGGATGCGCTATTTATCTTCGCGCACACGTGATTTTATCATCACCTGCGGTTATTTTTAAACATGTTTATTATCCTTTATCCTTCTTTTTTTTTCTATTCTACAATTATTGCAATGTAATTTGCCGTTACTGCATTGGGAATTTTAACGTTACAACCACTTCCTTTTCGTAATAAGCTTCAAGTGCTATTTCTGCAGTCTTCCTTATTATTTAACTTAAATTTTTAACACTTTTTTTTTTAAATCATTCAGATTGTTTTGTTTTACGCCAATAGCTGTCACATATATTTATCGCTCCTACATTTATTTCTTGAACGATAAATCCTTTTTTTAATTTTAAACTCTACTTTTATTGAAATATAATCCATGATATACCTAAGCTTCATTTTGTGCTAAAGAGAAAAAGAAGTAATATTTTTTTTTAGTTCGACCTTTTCCCTTTAGTTTCTTTTTAAAGAATCGTTCTTAAAAATAATAGTTATAAATGTTGCAGATCTTGATAATAAGTGCCATTATAAGCAAATAAATCAGGAAAAAGAATATTATTAAGTAAAAATTTATTGTCTCAATATTTACATCATACATGATGAATGCTTGTATTTCAAATATAAAGTAACAAACTATTTTTTGCGAGTAAAAGCCATCAATCGTGTGAAAAATCTCGGCAAACACCTTATACGAATGCACGAAAGAAACCCACAAATTATCCAGATTTCAATCGAACTCTGGGAAAATAAGTGCCCGACGATCGTTTCGCGAGAAATCGATCAGCGATCGGAAAAGCGGCTCTTGTTTGACTTGGCGGGTGAAATTCCGATAATTACATCATCGTCCGCGGCAAAGTCGAGTCACGGCCGCCGCAGTGGAAGGGAAATTCTCGCGGTGCACTTTTATCCCGGCGATCCATTGTTATTCCGTTATGTTGCCGGATGTCTGCGAGCGTATCTTACCCCCCTGCGGCCTTCTCGTCCCGTCGCGATTTTCTCCGTCATTATATACACATCGACGCGCGATAAATCAATTACCTCGTAAACGCCTATCGGGCGCCGCGCACTTGACCGATTTTTCGAGGAAGCCGCGATATGCGTTTTTTTTTTACCGCTTCCCGCGCGTGGAGAGATGATGATAGTATTATTAAGGTTTTTAGTTTGCCGATGTGTCGGAGATATAAAGACTCAATCAGAGGACGGATTTAAATTGAGACGCTATACACGCTCGAATTTGTCTTTTCCAATGCTGGAAGTGTCATCATTCCGTTATTTTTCGATTGAAAAATTTATAGCCGTATTGAGTTTGAAAATTAATTTGGTGTGTGATTGATTTATAAGTCGTGATTAAAATTTTAAATTTAAAGAGGAAAGAAAAGAGTCATCATTTTTAAATCCGTTAGATAATTAAATGTGAATTTAAACATATTACACTATTTATTTCAGAAGCTATAGTTTAATTAATTAACAATTTTAGGATTATCAGATACGTTCTTTGTTGTATTTTAAATGCGGACAATAATTATTTATTAATTGGCCATGAAACATTGTTACACCAGTGAGAATAATTAATAATTTTTTAAATATTTAAATTAGTATTTAAATGTAAATTGTATAAATACAATTTAATAAATATAAAAAACATTTAAAAGGACTTGATGCATAAATCAAGAAGGCAATGAAACTGAATAACATGAGAAACTGAATAACTGAAATAAGCTAATGTAGTTATCACCTTCAACGGCACAAATTTCCTGCAGCACTTGCTTTAAAATATATAAACTCGTAAATAAATTTTTAAAACACACACCGCGTCATCCTTTTAAAGAAACGAATAAAGTAACGCGTAAAACTGAGCCGACGAACAGGGGGTCCCTTGAAGCGCGAAAAATCGCCGACGTCTGAAGAACAATTTTCGAAAGATAAGTCGAACGATAAATTCGCGAGTAACAAGGCCCCAAATCGCAGATGGAAAACGCGCGGGACACTTAAAACTTTAATGATTTCCTCGCGCGAGAAAATAAAGCAGAAGGCGACGCACGTGATTAGCCCCACCTGTCAACGTCTCGCTCGGGATTCGTAAGGGCCGTTAAAACTTTCTCCGTGGCCGCAGTAAGGCGGCTACGATTTTTTTTTTTTTTTTTTTTTTATTATTCTTTTTTTTTTTATTAGTCGAGGCGCCGCTTGGGCCAAATAGGGGAGTACGTACGACTCGAGCACGCGGATTACGTGACGCGCTTTTTCCGGAGGAGAAAATCGTTGCGTCGCCTACTGAAAGATGGCCGGGAGGTTATTCGGATTAGTTGTCGCTGTGGTTATCGCGGAAGCGGAAACGAAGTTTCGGTTGATTTGGTTAGTTTGCGCGAAGTGATTAACTATATCTATGCGCTTTTTAGGTATGTATATAGTAAATATTGATCGCTAACCGTCACTTCGAGTCACGTCAGTTTAATCTAATTGAATTCTCTGTCGTTTTGTTCTTTAGTTATCGGTTGTACTAGTTTGGTTTTTACGTTAATCTGAAGTGCAAGTATAAAATGTAGTTTGATATGAAGATACAACGAGAATTTCTATTTTACCGTATAAAAAGAGAATTTAAAAAAACATAAACAACATCGTGAAACGAACTTTGATTTATTTGGTCAGTTTGCGCGAAGTAAGACTATCCATGCGCGTTTTAGTTGTGCATATAGAAGATATTAGATCGCTATAATGTCACTTCGAATCTCGTCAGTCTAATGAATTCTCTGTCTTTTTGTTGTTTAGCTATCCGCTATACTAGTTTGATGTTAATCTGAAGTTCAAGTGTAAATAAGTAATGTAGTTTGGTATGAAACTACATGGAAAATTTTAAATTTTTCCGTATAAAATTAAAAAAAACAATATTATTTAAATATAATAATAATTATCTCTTTTATTAAAGATTAGTAAAGAAAATTTACTGTTTTCTACTTATAAGTAAAATTCGATTACAATTGTACAGATTGTCTTGTTCGAACAGATCGATGTGTAGTCCAGCTGAATTATTTAATTAATTAATTAGTTAATTACCATCTATTATTTTAAATAATTATTCATACCAAATTTTTGTATCCATACATTTTTGTCCACAAAAGAAGCATTTTATTTTGGAGTGCTTTATAGCTGATAAATAAATTAAATTACTAAAATACATCACGTTGAATGTAAAACAATTTGCAATTGCAGCGGACATAACCATCGTAAGGAATCTAATTTCTCACGCTTGCGCAATACGAATTTTTGAGAACAATCGTAGAAATCCACAGCGGTGTGTTCCTATCGGCCAGCCGATAAAGTAACGTAACTTATTACTCGAGCCAGCCGGTATTACTTGAATTTCCATCGGGACACTTTTATACGTGACAGCCGGTGATAAAATTGGTCAATTAAATTGTTTGTTCGAAAATTAGGGCCATATTTTAGGTTTTTGCTCAGGCGACCGGCTAGGATGCTAAATTATGGACTTGAAAGTTAATCCGGCAGATAAGAATGCTCGTTATATGGATTTATTCGAGCTCGCGAAATTATAAAATGAATCTTATCTCAGCTGTTCCAGATAAGTGGGATCTTACATCGTAACTAGATTTTCCATTTTATGAAAATTAGACGTGGAATTTTAAAACGCTCGACTTTTTATTCCTTCATTTTATTCAATTAATTATACGGGCATTTCGTTCGACGAGTATAAACTAAACAAAAAAAAAATGTATTTAATGTAACGAGTTTTCGTGAATTCTACATCGGAACTGTATTCGTTTTAAAACGAAAAACTAAAACTTTTGAAACACGATGTTTTATTAAACATTTTAATGGGTTTATCGATAACCGTTGTACAGTAGATAATGTAACCGCAAATCTTGACATTTAACTCTAATTTAGCGGTGCGTTGCAAAATTTCTTACGACCCGTTTCCAAATCCAAACCAATTTAAACACACGTAAAATAGATAATTTTCTCGAAATTTTTACGAATTCTAATTCAGCAACAACACGCAATAAACATTTTCGGAATTTATTTTATAATTCTCCCCAACACGCAGATTTTTCCTTAAAATTTTCACTTATATTTTCCTAAATATACGTATCTCTCCTTCTTTCACCTAAATTTAAATCTAAATCACCATCTACCTTAAAAAAAAAAGTTAATATAAATAAATGAAAAATTACCATCCGCATCGACCCGATAAACCGGTCAAAATTCATCGAAATCGCTTAAATAAACTCTTCGGTAACGGGTCCCAAAGGACTCGAAGGTAAATTCGGTTCTCGAAAATCGGCGTCGCCGCGATAAATCGCAACGGGACGCCGGACGAGAGTCGAGGGTGCAAGTGATTATCGCGTGCGGCTACTACATCCGTTACGGGCCGGCCGCGTGTGCACTCCTTGGCCCTCGTCGGACGATAAATTCGCCCGCGCTGAAATATCGCTCGCCATTAGATTCTCGGTTTGTGCCTTTTTGCACTGCCGTGCACAGGACGCGCGAGACGAAATTGATTTCACGCCGACGACCCTTTGTACGATCGTCCGCGGGATCTTCCTTCCGTCCCGTTAATTATGCATTGCGTGTAAACTTTGGAAGGTCAAATAGTGCTGTTTGCGTATTTTGTGATTTTTAATGTGGAAAAAGGATTTCAACAATTCACTTTTTTTTTTTTTAAATAGCTGTGCAAACCTAAAAAGAGAGAATAATTTCAACCCTCTTTTAATTATGCAAGTTCACTAGAAGAAGAGTGAAAAGGCTATTTAAATTGTGGAATTTCTTACGCCATAATAATCCATGTCTATTATAGCCCTTTTGAGCGATTTAAAATTTCTTTTCATATTTTTTATACCCCGAGGAAATTTGCTAGTAAATTTTATAATGTATCATTGTAATTTTGTCTCAGACATACCACATACCAATGGGGTAGCATTTGCAAAAGAAATACCATTTTTGAAAGACTTTTTTAGAAAAATTTATAAAGATTAGCAATTATTTTTAAGACTTTTTATATATTGTATTAATTTCGTTAATTAACTTTAGTAATAATTACACTTTAAATACTTAACATAATTTAATTAATATTAACTTTTTTAACAATGAATTAGGTGTCACATCCGAAACCAATAAAAATTTTATTGTTTCGACTGTAGGGGGTAAGATTTTATGTGAACTTTAGGTTGCTCCGCAGAATGTGCATATACACTAGGGGAACTCTTTTCGCCACCTTAAATGTCCAAGTATCATAGCACGCAGCATTTATACGAAAATTCGCAAATTCTTTATTTGCCTTTGTTGGGCACTTAACACGTCGTCAAGTTTAATGCGGGATTCATGTTACTTGCAAATAAAACTTTTTCCTTTGAGGCTTTAAAATGTACTCTTCTTAAGAAGGACGAAGGTTACGATCTTTGCCATCTATTTTAAGAAAATCATCAAGTGAGGGGGCACAATTACGTGTGCAAGTTTATTCAATGCTTATCAATTATTTTTATGCATATATATTTTATTGATCAAATTGTAACGCGTTACAATAGTTACATGAGCTTACACTGATAATAACATTCAAGCGAATTGTCGATAGTACAAATCTTGTTTGCATAATTTCGATTTCTCAAGATATAGAATTGTTTAACAGACTGTAGTTTCAAATAAATGGCCATGTAGAAAATCGTATAGTTTTGATAATAGCTAGAAATCGATTGCACAATGCAATCTCGCGCAACGTGATAAATTTCGCGCGACACAGTACTGCTGCGAACTTGACAAGTCGTAAAGATTAAAAAAATTCCATATTTACAGAGAGGAGAAAGTTGCCAACCTCTTTTATTTACGATAAATCCAGCATACGCGTAATTTTGTAAAAAATCTTTCGACAGAAGTTCCCGTGCATTCTTCCAAAAAAAAAAAAAGAAAACAAAAAAAAATATTAAAGTACAATTTGCAATCACACAAAAGGGTATAAATTGCACCCACAAAACTGTAAATTTCGTGCGAAATTCTTTCGTCAAACCGAAGAAGAATGGCGAAAGTATTATGTGTGTAAGAGCCAAGGTCAGCGTGTCTGTTGTTCGCCACCTGTTGCATCTCTCCTTTACGATCCATTCAGTCGCTGCTCTCTTAATGAAAGCCACGCTGGACTCGTAGCCGAAAATGGCAGGACTTAAACGATCGCTCGATTCGCTTCGCCTCGTATACGCGGGACAATTCTGTAACGACTTTCGTAATCCTGGCGACAGTGATCGTCATTTCGAGTGCAAAGATTATCATATTTATTAAAAATTATGAAATTCCACGGCTTTGAGTGCCAGTTTTACTTGCGATCGGATTACTTTTATTTCCGAGTTTATTTTTAAATTAACGTTTAACGATTATAAAATTCCGTTCAGGGTTACATTTTGCACGTAAAGAAATAGTACATCATACAAATGAAAAAATAAAATCTACTATTCTTTATTTGATTCATATACAGTACGTTTTTAGTTTTTCTTATAGTTATTTTTGACTCATATTTTTTCATCTTTCACACATGGTTTAGAAGAAAAAAATGGTAATATTCAAAAGTAAAACTGCGTCACGTACTATTTATTTGTTTTCCGCAGAACACATAATATATAAGGAAAAATTTATAAAAAATTTCTATCCGCATACTCATGCATATAAAATTATTTTATCAATTTAAATGTAAAGGGCAATAATAATGATAACACGGAAGACTTATTGCCTGGGCGTCCAAACAAAAATTCCAAATAAATATTTAATAACCAAAAAGTACACATCACGAGTTGGCCAGTGTACATTAAAATCGGCAGCTACGTAAAATTTATCGATCGATCCAGTCATTCGAATCGAATTATACCAGGTCAATCCGCGATGGTCGCGTTTGATCACCACCATATAGTAAAATAAATCGACTCCCCCCGGAGTAACCTGAATTTTAATTTTCAACATATATAGACAAATAAAATTGAGCGGAGAATTTCAACGCGCACGCCTCTCTCAACGCTGACTTGATAAAAAGGCGCGCGTAAACATTATTTTGCAAAGTATTCGCAAATTCCAGGAATCGTCGGCGCCGCGCGAGCCGTCCCCGGTCAAATAAAGAGTTGCGAAATGGACTCCGAGCCACCAAATGCCATCGTCCACTTGTTTACAAAACAAGCCGCGAGAAATTCACAACCGGAAATCGCCACCTCGCGTAGCGAGAACAGAGAGGAAAAAAAAAACGAGCCCTCCCCACATCGAGTTTCGAGCACCGAGAGGCGAGAATCCCGCGACAAAACGAAGGACAAGAATGTAGACACACATACGCATACACACACGCACACAAATATATTTATGTGTGCATGTGAGTAAGTTGGGCTGTTGTCGCCCTGGCGCTATCTTAATATCCCTTGGGCTGTCGTCGCTCTTATCGCCCCCCTCCCGTTTTTTTTTTTTTTTTTATCGCAGCGTGTTCTCGGCGCTCGAGATTTTTTTTTTAATATTTTTTTTTCGCCTCTTTTATTAAGTACGTCGCGAGCGGGCTGGTTGTTTGGCAAACAGCGAGTTTCGCAAAAGCGCCGGCCGTTCACGCACCCTCGCCGTGCAGCAGCCTTCCTTCTACTGCTTCCGTGTTTTCGCGACGTCTGAATTTTCCACTCGGCGAGATCTTTTTTTTTTCTTTCAGTCGACGCGGCGATTCGTGCCTTCTGCTGCTTGTTGAAATTCTGCGGCTTTTATTTAGATATTAATGCGAGACAGAAAGTTTAAGATTTATAAGTGCACTTTTGTTATTATCGAGATTGTCATTTTACACTGAGATAAAAGTTTACTAATCACAATTAACCATTACTTGCTTTAATTAATATTTACTTGTTTCAACCAAAATTTATTTGTTTTAATCAAATATTAATTGAAACAACTAACCAGTGATTTCGATTTCTTACTTTTTTTTCAGTGTAGGTAGGTAGGAAGTTTAGGAGTATAGTGGACGAAATGTGAGATGTATATGTGATCAAATGAGCGGAGCCTTGTGTATGTATAATAATTGAAATAAATAATGATAATTTAGCCTAATTAATAATAATACATAAAATGTATCATCTGGAAATGGAAGTGGAAATTATTTCACTGTTAAATTGACATATTAAGTACGTAAGTTTTACATCGGAATTTGTCTTCGTGAAGTAAACAAATGAATTATCCTCATTTGGTAATAAAAGTAATTACCACAATTTTTACAAGAAATTATCGCAATTTTTATGACAGATTAGTGCAATTTTTTATGAGAAATTAGCATAACTTTCCCTTAAAAAGAAATTCACAGTATTTTAGCTATCACGGGCATACGTTTTTTCCTCAATCTTTTCTGCATTAATTGTCGTAAATTTTCCTTGCATAAATCATTGGAAAAATACTATCAAATTGTTATTATTTACGCGTACACTGTATTACTTTAGTATCAAATGAATTTTATTATTCCAATAATAAAAGTATCCCTGAAACAATTTATTACGCCAAGCTTAATAATTTTGCAAAAATTATTGTATCTGTGAAAAGTGAAACTTGATATTTTAAAATTATATGCGCTTGTCAACTGTTTCTCGGAAAGTAATGCGGATGTTATTAAACGTATATAGAGCTTAAATTCAACGTGATTAAATACGAAAGATAACTTTACCTCTGTGTTATTATTCTGAAACCGTTACTGAAAAGTGTAAAGCAAATGTTGAAAGTAAATCACCTTTGTACGCTACAATTTGTATTAAAAAAAAGAAAGAAAAAGAAACGTACAAATACACACAAATGATTTAATACGCGAAAAGTTTAGCAGAGCAAAAGAGACTGAAAAAAGCGCGAAAAAAAAGTTAAAATGAAAAAGTACACTTCGGGGTCGGTGACGCAACGGGGCGCCCACGCATTTCACGCGCGGCTGTCTGCAATCACGCGGGCCTTTCGACCTAGAAAACTTTTACCATATTAACCGCGGCAGGATGCGGACGTCACGTTTCGAGTGCCTTTAAAAATAAAACCGGAATAAAAAATAGACCGGTTATATTTTCGTAATTTTTGAAGAAGTGCCTCTAAACTTAACCAGTGACAAATCTATATGTTTGTTCGCGTCTATTGCTCTCTAGTCATCCGAAGTGTTTTCTGTTCAAATTATTTTTGTTGTTTTCTGTTTCTAAGATTTTTTGTTTAAATATGTTTGTAAAATTTAAGTCAATATTATTTTAATTTCTTCAATGGAATTTTTTTAGAATGATGCACTTATTAATATAAATTTCAGAATAATTGAAAAATTAAAAATTTTAATGATTAAATATTCTTGAATATGTTATAAGTGAATAAGTAAATTGTAAAGTGCACTGGTGATTCGAGTTTCCCTTAGTCAATGAAATTACTTTAAATACTGCACAACATCCTGCCATTATATTTTCTTTATAAGACAATATACACGAAGAAAGATTTATTATTGTATCATCTCTAATACATATTAAGAAAATATAATTTTCTTACTATATAATTTTGTTTATGTGCAGATTAAATAAGTTTCAGATGGTTCACATTATAACTAATTTTCTAAAACTCGTATAAAAAACTTTTATATATCAATGACAAAAAAAATGTAATTGCTTAAAAAAATTTACTATTTAATGAAGGTAAATAAACAATATTTTATAAAGCGAATTGTATACATTATTGAATTAACAATAGAATCCCATTGAATCAAATAATACATTATTAAACGCTATTAAATATTTAATTATTTAAAAAAAAGGCTCAATTAAATTAAAGCATCATTAAATGAAATAACTAAAATATTTAGTAAAATAAATCAACTTAAATATTAGCTGAAATCCATGAAATATTTTATGAAAATAAACAGATAATTAATCGGATCCGAATTAATGCGACGCATTTTTCCGGTTTGTTGCAGATTTCCTCTACCGCCACAGCGTCACCATCGACAACGTCACGACCGACGTCGAGATTCTGGATACCTCACGGTGCGAGGTAAGTACAAGTATCCCCCCCCCTCCTCCCCCCAAAAGCGCGTCGCATTTTCCGAGCGACGAGCCCTTTCATTCCGGAGCTTTCGCGGAGGCGCAAAAAGCACCTCCCATACGTGGACGGACGGTTTTAAGGGACGACTTTCGCAGCTGCGCACACTCGGGCGCACAATAGAAACCGGTTGCATTACTCGGGGCGATTGGCAGTTCGTATATCTCTCGGTCTATCGGGCAGCGCGATGAGCATCGCTCGGCCAATAAGTCAGCCTTCCGTCACGTCTCGCGCCGCACGCGGAAGCGAAACGCAGCCTCCGACGGTGGCTTCGTTATTTATCGGTTCGGCTGTGAAACGCGGCGACTATTTCACGCTCGCCAGGAGAGTCGTACAAGGGAGGCCGCGCTATGATCCCTTTTGCTTCTTCCTTTACGGATGGGTGCTGCAAGCTTCTTTTTTTTTTTGTTTTAAAGATTTGCAATAGAATTAAGTATTTTGTTCCTTTATGAATTTTTTTCAGACGGAAAATTACAAATGCAGAGCTTTTCTGTATAGAAATTACGGAGAATTTTTTTTTAATGGGAATTCAAAATCAAATTTCAGTTAAGAGAAGACAGAGACTTTAGTTTCTATAAAAATAGCTGTATGACAATATATTTTAAAAATATTTTAATATATTTATGAATTTATTTTTAAATTTTTATACGAATTTCTCATGCAGTAGATTATTATAGACAGTCAAATTTGAAGTCACGTTTTGATTATTAAAAATTGATAAAATTCTTTCTAAACGACAGAAAAGCTCGCAAGTCTCGTAGAATATAAAGTATAAATAAACATTATTTAAATAAATAAAAAATAAATAAGAACTTCTGTTTTAATGTTAAATACTTCGTAGTCACTTCTTATTATTGGTCATCTTAGAACGAAAATCTTTCAGCAGAAATTTTTTGTTTTCGATTCTCCCCCCAACAAAATTGATAAATATAACATTATTTATTTACACATAAACGTGACTTTCAATAAGCGATCGTGGCACAATTTGCATACTATAAAAAAAAAATCCCTCACATCAGCAATCCTCCGCCTTACATCCAGAAATTTCTTGATATCTCCCAAAAGATAAACAACGAGCAACTCGATAAAACCCCATCAAATCAAGAACCTCCGATCCTTCGACAATCCTTCGATTTTCCGCGTCGGAAGCTCGTTAAGCAGAACCTGAAATCCCCGAAGCCCGACAGTAATAATTGCGCAACAAAACCGCGCCTCATTTGCATTTCACGCGGAGATCCATTATGCGAAGTGCACACAAAAAAAGAAAAATCAATCGGTACTCTCTCGTTCGCTTTCCTCGGCGCGAGGATAAAAAAAAAAAATGGAGTTGCACTCGCGAGGAAATCGAGCGCGTGAAATTTTATCGCGAGAGAATCGAAAGTCGAGCGACCAACCGCCGATCTATCGGGGCCGCGCTTCGGCCTGGTCTCTGCGGGAAAAGAGCACCGCACGGAAGGGAGTCGATCAATTTTTTTTCCGTTGCCGATCGGCCTGACGTAATAGCGACCCCCGGCCGGCGGCGACGGGGACGTTGCGTAAATTTTCGTGATTTGTGGAAGTCGACGACTGGGCGGATCGTTGACGACGTGCACCTGATAGTTTAGACCCGTTTGATATACTGAGCGAGAGCTTGATTTATAAAGGAGAGTTGGGATTTGTTAATTGTTATTATTATTATTTTTTGTCGAGACATATCTATTAAATTGTGCATACACGTAGACGTTGTTTTATTTGATTAAAAAAGAAACATTTGTTTAGTTATTACAGCATGATCTTTTTAATCATTAAAAACGTAGTTTTGCATATGGGATGTTTGTTCATTATTAATTTACATATTAGAACAAAATCGACGGTAATGTATGATTTTTTTTTTTTTTTTTTTTACGGCGAATTAATTTGTAGGCTAGTATGAAAAATTTCATATACTTATATACAGATGTATTATAAAATGTATAGGATTAGGTATGCCGATTCTAGTTTTGGACTGCGAATATCACTCTATTTTACTAGGGTATAACCCCTGTTTAACTTTTTTCGATACATTTTTTTAACTCGTTTGTTATTTCACATATATCAGTAATACCTTTACCTGAAAACAGTACGAATACATTAATGATTTGTTTTCTTAAAAGATTTATCCAATATTATTGAGAAAAAATTATTTTTTGTCAATTGAAAAATCACCTTTCTCCATACACGCTTTCACAGCCGCCTTTAGATCAGCTTCACTTATATTTTGTTGCTTTTTCAAGAGAACCTTAACCATCAAATCTATATCTATTTCTCCATCTTTTAACTAAAAGAAATTTTTATTTAGTATACATACCATGGTTCACTTAAATTCGAAAATTTCACTTTGAAGAAATAAATATATGATATTGAAATACGTACTATTCCCTCTTTATCAAATATACAAGCAATAATACAATTAAGTTTAGGATCTTCTTTATTTTTCAAGTCCTCATACTCCTCTGTGAAATAAAAAAAAAGTAATAATTTTTTGTTCTTATGCGATTGTGGACTTTAATGAGAAAATTTTAATACACCTGGTTTAATGCCATTATCGGACAGACATTCTTCCAGAAAGTCTTGATCCTTCGCGTATACCTTAAAAATATATGTAGTCTGTGTAAGTTATATGCGTAGAAAAATTTTAATGTAGTCAGTCATCAAATAATCAGAATAATCCATTCTAAAAATTATATTCATATAAATTTTTAGAACCCGCTTTCAGAACACTTTGCTAACAACTTTATTCTTTTATAAATAAAAAGATTAAATTATTATTTTATTATTAATTATTAATTATTATTTTAATTCTAGTTAATTAAATGGAAAAATAAATGTATATACTGCACGAACGAAAAACTTCCATTCACTTTGTCAACTCTAGGTCAGTAGTATTTTAAATAGTTAATCGACTTTAAAGGTCCATAATCACTCAGAAACACCAGCAACATTACGATACATCTGTAAATTATTAAAAAATCTTGACTTCTCTATTGAATGTTTATTAACACTTTAATTTCATTGATAAACTATCCGGTACAAAATAATTTTACAAAATTTAACTTATTTACGTGGAAATTTCTTGCACAATTTTAAAATTATTTATTTAACCAAACTCACGGTTAGAACAATCACAAACAGTGTTGCTGCGATGATTTTCATGTTTAACGTCTGCTATACCACCGAGAACACCGAGAACAACTAACGAGAACTTCCAACTTTATTTTGCGTTTGATTCATTTGGGCTTTCCGCACGACCATTATATAGCTTTTACGCAAATTAGTTACGCTAATTCTGACGTTGATTACGCAGATGTTCGTCGTAAAATACTAAGTAGCAGTATCCGTAAAATTGTGTAACGAATTTTAATTGACTTAGTAAACAGCACGCGAGCATAATTATAACTAATTAGTTGGCTCACATAAATGTAGAAAATTTACTTTGATTGTATATTGTTCTCTCGGACACTCGAGTGTATCAAAATGAAAAATCGTTTTTTATATCACTTAACTCATCTTGAAATTATCCAATTTTCATTGGTGGTCATTAAAATTGTATTTTTTTTTTAAATTACTCTACGCGTAGAATTTTTCGTTTATCTTCCCGAATTAACCGCATCTTTCAATGATGTTAATTTTTCTAATAATGGAATTACGGCATTATAATAATAATACGAACTATTGTTATATAAAATAATTGAAGAATTATTATTATTTATCATTTATTCATCTTATTATAACAGATATTAGTTAGTACAAAAAGGCTGCCCTTTAGGAACTTTAGAAATTATTGTACTAAATTATAAGTAGCAAACTACAAAACTCGCAAAGTAAACAAGAACAAAAAAAAAATCAAAAGAGAAACGCGCTAAATAAAATAAAAATAGAAAGGCAAAAAAAAAAACAATACAAACTAAAGCAACGCGTAGGCGAGTCTCCTGTGCCCCTCTTCTCCTCTTCTCCAGTCTCACCGCGACAATACCTCGGACTCTCTAATGAATTCGTTCCGCCAAATGAAATTAACCAACTCGTCAACTTCCAAGGCCGCATTTTTTTTCATTTCCCCGGGTGCACAGCGCTGGCCGCTTCATAAACATTCCTAAGGAAACAATAAAGCGCCGCACAATGGGCCGCGCGCGCGAGCCACTAAATTCTCCCGCGCGCGATGATTCCCCGAGCTCCAAGGCCGCAGCCGGGCGCCCTCGTTAAAGTTCCAGGGCGAGGAGTTTACGACGACGTCGCCTACTCCCATTTATTCCCCGGCACCTGCGCCTCACCTCACCTATGAGGGATCGGCCTCGTTACCGCGCCCCGACGGCAAGTCGCCCGCGGGCCTTGCCCCCTCCCCCCGGTCGTTACCGCGGCCCGCGGCCAATTGTCCCGCGTCCTCGTCTAGCTGAGGCGGACAGCGCCCGGACGGTTTCTGGGATGTGCGTATTTTTTTTTCCCTTTTTTTTTGTGTCTTTCCTCGCGGGGCCGCGAGAAGAGCTTGACGGAGCGCAGTCGACTGATTGACGTGGGTTTAGCTTCGTAATGGGAGGTGGTTATACTTCAGGGTTTCACTTTGAGCCTTTTTTCTTTAAGGGGAGGTTTTGAAAGGTGTAGGCACCGGGACCTGACCTTTATCACTTTGAATTTCCTTTTGGGGATTGATTTTTCGTGCTGCGATTGCTGGAGGACGGGAGAATTTGAATAATTTAGTGGCTGATGGTCTGTCTGGGCTTGACATGCATCTACTATTATGATCGCTTATGGCGACGCAGAAGTTAAAAAATTGTTTTAATTTTGAGACTTTTTGGTAATCGCAATGTAAGTTTAAAATTTGGCGATTGTGACGTACACGTTCCTTTTAAAAATTAAAGCAGTTTAGTTTCAAGAAATTTTAAATTTTAATAGACATATCGATTGTATTTTTTAAGGAGATAGTATTCGTCTTCCTTTTGAAGATTCTTCTCAGTTTCGCGAGTCGATGGGTTTCTTCAAGGCAGCTACAAAAAAATAAAACAAATTTCTTTATAAAAAATGTCCGATACACTCAGTGATCGATGCTCAGATTAAACTGATGCTGCTTCTAATTTTGGTGGTCTATATCTATAACAATTCTCATAGCTCTAGGGATAAAATGAAAAAGAAGTGAGATGCGTTTACATAAGGCAAAAAATAGGGCAAACGTATTTTTACGTAGGAATAGGTTTAGTTATCATACAAATTCAAGATACTAATAACAATTATACATTACGAAATGGAGATCAGAAAGTTAATTAATCAACTAAACTTCACTCGAAGATACCATGCAGTCGATTATAAGATGTCTATTTTAATTAAGAGGTCATATATACGATGACACACTGAGTACTTTACGAGCTATTTAGGAGTAAACGATTTTCAGAACCGTCCCATATTAGTGTTCCAATAATTACTTTCGGAATCATCTCGAGCTGAAACATCTGAAGCACCGCCGCCGAAAATTCGTATCGAGCGTAATTGCGTAGAGCCCGTGAAACGGCCGTTAAACTACGATTCCCCCTGCATCGCCTGCGAAGCGTCGAGTTCGCCGAAAAATTAGGGCGACTGGTCCTTCGAGGGAAGATGAGAATCGACGATGACCGTGAGATCACGAGTAGCGTGAAATTTCGGTCCGCGCGAATAGCTCAGAGGGACAAGTTCTTAAAATTCTTTTTCTTTTTTCGATGCTCCCAAAGTGTCTTCTTCCTGTCGACCTAAAGCCGTAACAGTCAATATTGAATTAGTAGTTTACGATTTCTCAATATTTTTTTTTCTATTTAACGTTGAATATTTAAAAAAAAAGAATGAAATTTTACGTTTTATTAAATTGTAATATCGTATAACAATATTACGAAATAATAGATTTCATGTAATTAATTCTGCAGCGATGGTAACCCATAAGGTTTTTACCCTTTCTGTGGGAATTCAAGAACCTGCTATGTAAATTGATACGCGCAAAGTATAAAGTTAATCCTTTGTTTCCTGATACTAGGAAATTTGAACATCGTAAGATTTAAAAGCTTCGAGCATTGCGAATCGGAATTGTTATTTGTTTTCTGTTTGTTTTCGCTGAAGTGAGTTTACAAGCAGCAGCCAATTTCGGTGTCACAAAACAGTTAACGGCTTATTTATCGTAAAACTTTTTGTCCAGGTGTTTGCTCGTTAGTCAGTGAATAACTACAATAGCGGGGTGCACGCATGGAAGCCTGAGAAGCCAAAAATAAAATTTCCCTAAAAATGCATTTCGTACTGCGTAAAAAGGCGGAACCAACAAAAGCACGGCGATTAAAGGGGAAATTCCATTTGCTCGCGCGCAGAGATACCGTATTCCTAGATTTTACTCTATTTTGTAAAACAAAATTGCCCTCGCGTTTTCTTCTCATTTCGTGCTACTGGTATGCAAAGTTTAAATTCATTACTTCAGTTATTTTCTTACAAAAACTCGTTCTTCACGACTACCTTGCGGAAAGACAAGTTTTTCTTGAGGAAATAATTGATCGGAACTTCGCGTAATGATGTAGTAGCGATAAAACAGGACCGTGCGGTTAAAACAATTTAATTTATAACGCATTATAAAAAAAAAAAAACCTATCAATTACACAGCTCAATTTCTTTTTTTAATTTCAAAAGAGACACATTTTCTTTTATTAATGCACAAATCATCCTTTACACATTTTTATTATTGATTCTAAGGCACTTGGTCATTTGATCATGACTTTGAATTTGCCGCTCAATTAATTAATAATTTTATGGGGAATTACAAGAATTAGAAGTATTTTACTGTACTAGCTGCTATCAGAGAGACTAAATTTTAACATTTTAATATAAAAAATTTAAAACGTACGACACTTCTGTTTTCTTAATAAATTTCTTCTACCAAATCAATTTAGAAATTAATTTAATTTGTGAAAATTGTAAAGGCAAAATTTATTTTACAACATTTAAATTTTACATTTTAGTAGTTCAATGAAAATTAGCCTAATAGTGGGGCAACTCTCTTTTCTTACTCTTACATCTCAATTTCATTTAACCTCCTCTTCTTTTAGACAGTAATCATAATTCTCTATTTTTTTTTATCAAATTAACCCACGTAACTACCCTTCAGAAAAAAAAGAACTGAAATAATCACCAGGATCGTCTTTGTCTTTCGCAAGCCACCGCGACTCGCCATTAAAAAGAGCAACGAGACAAACAGACGAAAACGATTTTCCTGATTTTGCAAGGCAAAAAAGCAGCGGCCAGTGAGCAAAAAAAAAAAAAAAACAAAAGTAAAAGAAAGAAATGAGGAAAAATAAGAAAAGCAGCGAGGCAGGCGCGCGTTCATTATTCCCGGCGAGCAAACAAGCCGACCGCGGCGCGTCCCGCGCGCATAATCCAATTTCATCGGCGCGGCTTCCAGCGAGAGGCGAAGGAGGCCCGTGGGGCTTGTCCGTTAAAGTCGACTTTTTCCCCCGATTCCCGATCGAAGCATCGCGCTCACGCTCACCTTAATTCCATCCCTGGGACGCGAGTATACCCGCGGCTCCCGCTTTTATCCCCGCACTCGCGGCAAGTGCGCCGGCAAAGTATACGCTGCGCGCGGCTGGACGAGGACGAGTCGAGGGGGATATATTCGTCAGGAATTATTTCGAGGCTGGAGTACCCCCGGGGCGCGAGATCCCAAGCAGAGACTCTTTTCCACGTCGATACGGCGCCGTGGATCTTGCACTGCAGGCTACTCTTTTCGTCGGTTCGGCTGCCAAATATTTTAATCCGGATTGGCGGAATTTCTGCAATTTTATTACTTTTACGTTGATAGACGATGTGTTCTGTGTCGAAAGTGTGCCATTAATTAAATTATTAGGATACGCTTTATTCGGGAGGTAATACTGTATCAGAGCTCACGGATTCAGCTTTAGATGGAAGGAGGCTGCTAAAGGAGGCTTGATTTTTATTTTTGTCTCGAAGGTAATATTTATCTGATGCGTTATCAAAGACATAATTAAGGCAGAATAAAATATTTGAATTTTATCGTGTGCATAATAAAGGTAATTTAAAAAACATCTTTGCTGAGATTGTGTGGGTAATTAAAAAAAAAAAAAGATCCTGTCGATGCTGTCATAGAATTTTAACTATTTCATTCCGACGAACAAAGTCCTGAAAATGTTGAATTTCTTTTCGATATTAATTACAGTAGTGAGAAACTTATAGAAAATTCTAAATATTTATTTTATTATTAAGTAACGTGAAGTGTTTTAACGTTTAAATAATTTAAATAATATATGTATTTAAATAATTTTTAATTTTGATGAGAATCTTAGAAGCAGTGTAGCGTAGTTTTTCATTAATTCAACTATTATAAATAGTATAAATATTTACCGAAATTATAGAGATAAATTAATAATTTTATATCCTAATCTGACAAATTTAACAGAAGCCTAAAAAGCGCAGACAATAGTTACGCAATCTTTTTTACGAATACTCCGCAGAGCTCCATTGAATACACAGGTTCATTAACGAGCGATCCGCCGCACCTGGAATAACCCATATATACTAGCGCATCGTGGCCATACGCACACGTTTTCTCATCTCCGCCTTGCGAAAAACCAGTTGTAAGCCGAGCTAGCCGGGGTTCTTTTGCTCTGCGTAATGCTCGTGCGAGCCATTGTTTTTTGCGGAGTAGCCGACTTCTTCCTTTTCTCGGCCGATCTCCGATACCGATTTTCGTTCTCCTTATACCTTTTTTTTTTTTACCGTCGGGCTACACGCCGACCCCGAGGTTTCGGCGCGTCTCCGCTGCAAACGCTGCCAGTACGCGGATCCTCCTCTCTTCATCTTCTTCTTTTTCTTCGCTTCTTTTTTTGTTCACTTCCTTCACGCAGTACGCGATTGAGGTGTAAAAAATCGCGTCGGAGGCGCGATGATCGCCGGCCGCCAGGGTGTCGGTATTTACGCGAGCGCGCGCTTTAATTATACTTTATGCCGGTACATAAATTCGCTACCGGGAGCGCGAAATTTATCGGTCACAATAAAGTTTATCGGATGTAAAATGTTTAGCCGCTGTTTTCAACGTGTTATTATTCCGCTTGGCATTATTTTATCGATTTATATCGAGCGCGACGCGGCCGATTTACAACTCAAGTCGTTAATAAAGTTTTATCGCGATTGTAATGTGTATTATAGTTTCAATTTAAAACCCCCGCGCCGCTTCGCGCGCGCGTCTGAGATAAAATACCTTGCCTTAATTACTGGCATTAAGATACGCTAAATAATTAATTATATTATTTAGTGTGTCGAAGAATGTGGATTATCGCACTTTTTTTTTTTTAAAGCGATTAATACCCACTTGCTTTGAGGAATCGGAATCCTTTGCGTTTCATAGATTTCTCTTAATCTGAAAACGTCAAATTAGTCATGGGAAAGTGTTAATAGCGACGTAGTAGTTTATGCGAAAAGTCGAATGTATGAGTGACACTTCATTTGTAATATTTCAGTATTCACGTTTTACAAATTAATTTCACACTTTGAAATTTAGGCGAAAAAGTTGCATTCTGAAACGGAAAAATAATTAGTCATGAATTTATAGTTTCATGAGTTAAATTAAATTTAGTATCATAAAGATAGTTTATAATCGTTAATGGAACGTTACGTTAATGGAAGTAGCATAATCTGATTTCATTTAAATTGTTGTAGTTAACCACCGAACGATTCCTTTCGACAAAAAAAAAAGTGTGAACAAATTTTAAAATTAATTAAAAATTTTTATTTTTATATAGCTTAAAAAAAAAAGCAGTATCCACTTAAAGTGTATAAGTAATAGAAGGAACTGCATTACATAATGCAACAATTAACTACCTTCCATAATCGAGCATTAAGGTACTTTGAAACATTTTAAATTACCAGCGTCAAATTATTTATTTATTTATTATTTATTGAAAACCAGTTGAACTACACGATAGCTCCCAGAGGAGCAGTTCACATACAAACTACCTTAAAAAACCAATTAAAAATGCAATAATTTTTTCATGACTAAATTAAACGCCGATAAAAGAAAACTGCATCCCATTGCACAATTATAATTAACATAATATTAAATCAAAAATTAAAAAAAAAAAAAAAATAATAAAACCAGTTCTCACACCGCCGTACTTTTTCCCCCAGAACGCCCTCTTTTCACGTATACGAACTTCAACGAGGGCAAAATCTAATTACCGAGGGATAAGCGTGGCGCGAGAACCTCCCAGCCGATCTCGGGACCCATCGCCGAAAAGTCCCCCCTCCCCCCGCCCGTCCCCCTCGCGCGCTTCATCGTAAACAGTCGCGCTCTTTAATCTGCGTTTCCGGCTCTCGAGCCAGCAAGAACAAAAAGGGAGGCAGGGAGCGGCCAGCCATCGCCGCCGGTACATTCGGTAGCGGCGGAGCGCGTGCGCTCGCTCCCTCGCCAGTGAGAGAGAGAGAGAGAGAGAGAGAGAGACCGTCCGGGCTGTTTTTAGCCAAACTGGTTTTGCTCTCGCGCGCGCAGCTCTTTTCTCGGGGCGCGTGCAATTACCGTCGCGCCCGCCGCCTCGGAGCAGGCCCATTCTGCATTTGACGGCCCGCGCGCGACGGATTGTTGCGCGCCGTGCGAAGTTTTTATGCGGGACCTATACTTTGCACCGAGTCATACTTTTGGACGCTGATGCTTTTCGTCGAGCGTGATGAAAGCGATATTTATTTTTATTTTCATTTTATTTGTTTATTTATTTTTTATGAGGATTGTAATGAATATAATTTTATTTTCGCTTTTCAAACAGTTATTAAAATAATCCTTATACACTACAATAACAGTCCTAAACAAGAATGGATGTTTATACGAGTGATAGCAAATTTTTTTCGCATAAATTATCACGTGGACGAATGTTGATTATGAGCATCAGAATGGATCATTGCAGTGGAGACTTACAGCCTCGATGAGACTGCAGCGCCGGGCACCTCGCAGGGCCAGACGCGTTCTCGCACCTGTCCGTCTGCCGACGGCGGGTCGGACTGGAGTTCCGTTTTTTTTTTTTTTTTTTTTTTCGTGCTCCGTCTCCCTGATTTTAGGTAAGATTCGACAAAGCGTTGAGTTAGAAATCCCTCGCTAATTTAACGCTCGACCAGTTAATTCCCAAAATTGAAGAATCCTTTTATGAGATGTAAATGGCCTCTTTCTTCGGGTCTCGAGTTGCATCATTTAAATGGGTCAGTAATAATGTTCGACTGACTTTTTAATAGAAATCGGTGATATCGTAACCGCAGATATAAAGTTACAAGTTTTTAAAATCTTGCTATAACAAGTGGACTTACAATAATTATATAGTAATAAATTTTAATTTTAATTTAATTTCGTACATTCGGTTTTTAATGTTAAATCGATACTACGATAACTTGGTGCAATATTCAATATTTTAAATATTTTTATTAGGTGGTTTTTATCAAGATTTTAGTGGCACTAAAGAACCATTTATTTATTAAAAATAATCATTTTTTATTCGAGAGAAAAGTTTAGAAAAACTAGTGGAAATCTGTGTTTGACTATGCTCGTCTCTTTCTACTTAGCGTATGCAGCCTCATTAAAATTGCTTTATTTATACTATACTCATAGGGGTTAATTTATTATTCTAAAAAATACTTTTATTTATTACATAGAAAGTACCACTGTTCACAGTGAAAATATAAACGAATAGTTCTATTCGTCAGTTATGAATCATATTTCAAAAAATTTTTGCGTATAAAGTATTTACGTCCTTTCATAATTTTATACAGCCCAACAAATCCATAAAATAAATTCGTAACAAAAAAAAAAATCAGAAAAATACGTTTTATTTGATTCATCTACAATACTTTCTGAACATGAATCCGAGTCAATTTTATTTTATTATAAACCGCTATATTAACTCCGATTCATTGCACAGTACAGAATTTAATGAAGCCTCGTTTATCGAAGCGAAATCAAGTCTCGAATCAGCGCGACAGTACCGACGAGTACCATTCCCGCGGCTAATCCCTCGTGTCACATCGTCGACGCGACTCTATCGCGACGCTCCGCGACTTTCGTCGGGCATGTTCGCAGAGCTCCCCCGACGCGGATTAGCGTCAGCGGCGTTTGGCGACGCAGGAGGCGATTTAAGGCGGCGCATCTGATTGGATACGGCGAGGTGCGCGCGCGACTCCAAGGACGTAGAAAATTGCCGGCCACCTTGTAGGCCTCTCGTTCGCGCGGATTACTAGACGATCAGCCCGGGGATCCGAGCGACGGTTGATCTCGTCAACTTGCTCTCGTCAATTTTATCCGCTGGATTGTTCCTCGGGCGAGGAGATCGCTGAGGAATCGATTTCACCGGGAGAAGCCTTGTCATTTGCGCATCTTAATTTTTATCGGCTTGTTGGACTTACCAATTAATGTAACGATTTTCAGTGTTCGCACTTTTAAGTATTTTAAGAGAATGGATATGGACAAATTAATATAATAATTGTTAATTAAATTAATCGTAAGCACATTTTATTTATCCGTAATAAATTAAACTCATTTTTCAGTTTTTTTTTTTTTTTTTTTTTTAGTTAATTTCGCAAGTAGTAGGTACAGTGACATAAAAATGAATTATTATTTTTTACTTGCAATGAATTGCATAAAATTCTAATTGATTTTCAATTATGTTCAGTTGCAGTAACATCGTAAAGATACGAGGTCTGATATTCAATAGCAATACAAAAAAAAAAACGATAAAAATGATGCAAAAGATTATAATTGATAGATGTTCATACTGATTAAAATTGATTATTCAATAAATTACTTGGAGTTAATAAGCAATCTTTTATTTACGAATAATGGTTTTATAATCTTCTAGAATTGCATTTCACGAAAACACTATATTATGCTCGATATTATGAACAAACAGCTATAATCCTCGTTAGTTACTTTTTTTAAATAATTTTTCTTTAATAAGTAGATGATTTTCTTGAATAATTACAAAAAGATTAACTAATTCAGATGTATGTTGTATATTTATATGGTGAAATGTGGATAAATATTGCCTCGAAGTATAGAAAAAGTATCATTCTTCTTTCTACTTGTTTCTGTAAATCCTTTTTATTTCTTACGATAGTAATTAATCACTTAATAAATTGTTAATTATGAACTGCGTCCATGAGTATTATTATAATAAAATATTGTTTCGCTTTTTAAAATCTCTTTTAATTGCGTCAGTAATTATATTTTTTATAATATCAATGAAAGTTGTGACTTACCACGAAATACACTAAATATAACTCACTCAAAATTTAAACAAGCTAATTTCAGAAAATCTTCCGAAAATTCAGTTATCGAATTCGCGCCCCCGTTCTTCGGAATTAGAAGAATAAATATCGCAAAAATTAAACAATTAAACCACTTTCTGTAAATCATCCGGAAATTCACTTATCAAATTCGCGCCCGCGGCCTTCGTAATTCCGTAAGCAAATATCAAACAATAAAACTTGAACCATTAAACAATTTTCTGCAAATCATTCGGAAATTCGCTTATCAAATTCGCGCCCGCAGCCTCCGGGATCGCGAAGCAGCGGCGTTCCCGAGCGGATTATGCGCGCATCGACGCGGCGGGCATCCCCCGTAGCCTATAAACAATGCGCGAGGCAAGGAGACGCCAAGAGAATGGCGATTGGCGCGAGCGAGGCTGATGCACCGTTATCCCCGCGGACGCTGCGGGTCCACGGGGAGTAGGCGCACGTTTGCGCGCTCGCGGAGGAAGCCCGCGCTCTTTAATTGCAGGAAGCACGTGCGCGGCCCGACGTCTATGCAGAACAGGGGCCCCCTTCATCGCTGAGCTCCTTATTAGTCCGTTATCGGAATTTCTGATTTTCAATTGGAGGAAGCTTTTAGCCCGACGTGCTGTTAATTTTATAGACTTTTTTTCTTACTTTTTTTCTTTGATGCAGCTGTCAGCGATAACGGACTGATCTTTTCTGCGGTTTATTTGGCGATAAGATAATTTGCTTTGAGTTTATAGATTATCGTGGAAAGGATTTTTTTTTAATAGCACTCTCCAACTGTCGACGGTCCTGATGAGGGAAATATCGCCTAGCAAAATTTCTGCGAAAAAATAACACTTGAAACTATGAAAAGTTCATTTGTTTATAAAAAAAAAAACACTGTAAATGTTTTATAAATTTATGCTGTGATTTGCGCGAGACTTCCCTGGCAAAGAGTTTTTTTTTATGGCAGATATTACTTGAGTTAGATTTTATCAGAAGAAAAAAACTTCGTTAGGCAAAGAAACATGGGGTTTTCCTCTTTAAGAGCTATAATAATTGATACGGTGTAAAAAAGGAACTAAGATAACAAGAAACTTTTTATTATTCCTTTATCGATTATATAAAATTCTTTATTTTTAGAGAAATAATTTGAACCAAAGCAATGTTTGCAGTGAAAAAATTAACGCCGCGAAAAAATGTAATTTACAAAAAGAATGTGTGGCGCGATGAGTCGTAAAATTTTCCTGCTAACTTAGAGAACAAATTTTTAGTGTCCCTTAAATTTACTTTTAGAGCTTTAGAAAGTAAAAGTTAACAAGCATTTATGACGTGAAAATAGCATTTCCTTTATTTGCCTTCGTAATCACAACTGGTGTCTCTTCCTTTTATAATGCCGTTCCGTTACGATCATCATTGTGAGTAATTAGTTCGATGAGACCAACAAGGAAAAGAGAAATCCACGGTGAAAATAACGCATTAGAGTAGGTACGCCAGAAATTACTCTAAGATCATTTTAATGCGGCAGTATATTGATTTCAAGTGCCTAATTCATCATTTTCCTTTTTTACCGCATAAAAGAGGATTGATTGTATTATAAAAATATTCGCGAGATTTTTATTATGCTCATCGCTTGGCGAAGTAAAATGACCAGATTGACGGAGGCAATAATTTTTATAAATTTTACGATAAACACTAATTGGCGCTATAATGACTTTCCAATAGAAATTTTGTATAAAACTGAAAAATTGAAGAATTTCTATCATTAACTAAAACTAAACCATAAACTAAACAATCAATAATACCTGGTGATATCAAAAAGAAGGTCAGTCGACAGTTACATTAAATCCCATCACGTGTATACAGAGAAAACAACGACATAAACATTTAAATGCGATGAAAACTCAAAAATGAGACTTGCAATCATATTTTCCCGCACTTGTATATCGGAGAAATTTAACACCTCAATGAGGGGGGAAGCATACCCAGTTGACGTATTTCCACCGTATTACGCAATCGCCGTCGGAAAATCAGCGTCCGGGAGATTAGTAACTAACGGGGAGGAAAATTTTTGCGCGGCGCCGAACTAGAATAATTAGCGTGACGCATGTAAATAAAGAGCGATAAGAGCTCGGACCTTTTTTTTCCCCTCTCGCGGGATTATGCAAATCGAGATTAATTTAAATCCGCTAATG
Organism: Sycophila texana; assembly: GCA_035582955.1. Classification (NCBI taxonomy): domain Eukaryota; kingdom Metazoa; phylum Arthropoda; class Insecta; order Hymenoptera; family Eurytomidae; genus Sycophila; species Sycophila texana. Next base: position 5,395 of record JAWWEN010054813.1, on the reverse strand, counting down.
AGACTACTCACTGCACCGCGCGGCGATTTGCAAATTTTCGCCGCGCGCTAAACCCCCGGAAAAATGTCGCGGGTTTATGCAACGCGATAAATAATTGTTTTAATAAATTTCATTTTGTTCCTTGTAAATTATACCGCACGCGTATTTCGACGAATGAATAATTCAAGCGTGTGTGTAGCGCACTAAATTTTTTTTTTTTTTTTTTTAAATACCAAATATTTGGTGTACGAAGATATAAGATAAATTTTACTTGCGTATGTCAATATAAAAATGAATATGAATTGGACGCTGATTTGAACTTACATAGAAGTACATAAAATAATATTAAGAATATTAAGAAATCTACTTAAATTTTAATATAAGTAAACTTGAAACTTTTAATTTTGTTTCGTTTAATTAAAATATACATGGATAGCCGTATATTACGCTAACCGCTGAGCGCAGTTACAAAATCGAACGGAATCTCGCCGTCGAGGAGAAAAATTCGGCGTGGCAAAAAAAAGGCATCGGAGAACAAAATCTCACATTAATTAGAAAAACGCGACGGAGACGCATCCTAATGAGTCCCTATAATTGCGCTACAACGCAGCCTAGAAATCGTCCTGCCAAGGCTACATTGTTGCATCGCGAGCCTCGGTGCATCGTAATTGACGTATGAACGGGAACGTCCATTATAATGGATAAGCGCCGTAAATCGCGTCGTTAACCAAGAGAGGTTTAATTTATTAAGCCGCGGGTATGGCTGCAGCTAGAGGCGGCCTGATTGCACGGGGGTTGCTGCGGGGCTCGATCCTTACGATATTTGTTGGTGTAGCACGTCTTAATCTCGGAACTTTTTCTATCAGAAGCATTTATTATATTACGGAATAATTTTCGCGTTTTAATGCGCGAGATTTAAAAATAAATTAAGTTATATAATGTTTAAAGGCGCGCTTGGGGAATAAATTATTAAATTATTAATTTAAATTAAAATTCTTCAGAAATAACATAAGATAAATACATTTTTCTTCCCTACTTTTATTTTGTTTTTTTTTTTTTTTTTATCGACGAGTTCATAGTGTTCTCTCTAAATGTGTATAAGTGAAATTCACTTCGAATTTGTGTATAAACACATATTGAATAAGTGGAAGACTTATCACGTGTAATAAGTGTATATTCACTTATTCGAAGTGAATTTCACTTATTCATATTTACAGGGTTACTAAAGAATAATTTCTTTAATAAAAATACTGATATTATTTTTGATAAAAACGCTTAAAAATCTAGAGAAAACCAATGTCTGGCGATACTTGTCTGTTTCTACTTACACCGAAGAATAATTTCTTTAATAAAACAATATAGAAATAATTAGATATAAATAATATAAAAATAATTTAATATAAAAATGTTTAGAAAATGACTGAAAATCAATGTCTGACCATGCCTGTCTGTTTCTACTTGTCGCATGATGTCTCAATAAAATTGCTCTTTTTTACTATATTTATATAGGATCAATTTATTATTTAAAAAAATATATGGTTTTACGGGTCCTTCCCTGACTCCCCACTTGAACATTAAAATGACACGGAACGAGTGGTCCATTCTTAGCATCAAGTATTCGTAACGCGCCTCCCATCATCGTACCCTCCACGATTTTTTAAAAGAAATTTTTCCGCGCGGAAAAGCAAGCGGTCTGCCGGACGAGATAAGACAATGAGTCGCGGGCGTGGTCCTCACGGCAGACGGTATGTATATGTATATGTAGGTATATGCACTCGCCGGCTCGTCCTTTTGTCCGGCGGCGCGATTACGCGGCCGATCGGGCGCGCGTCAACCGCGCGGATGCACAAGTACCGTTCGCCGGCGGTGGGCGTCGGCCACGCGCGTAACGCGATACCCGCCCGCGGCGCGAGGCTTCAATTCGCCGGCTTTTCGCGATCGCGCCGTCGCCGCGGTATCGACTTCCACTTTAGATGAGCTCCAGCGTCCGCCTTCTTTTTTTTTTTTTGCGAGCATCCCGCAAAGGATGTTGATCCTTGCGATCGCCAGTTTTAGAGTATGAAAGTTTGTCGGGTGGAAATTTGGTTTTTGTCGGGAAGATATAGTATAATAGTGGTTTTTTTGTCGACAGGAAAAATCATTGTGTGTGGGTATAGCAATTTTTTTGGTAATGATTACTACGTAATTTGTGGGGTTTTCATTGGTTTGATATCTATAGCATTGATCATGGGTCAATTGATGTGTGTATTACAGAAGAGTTTTATATTATAATTTTTACGAAATTCTGTGTAATTTTTATTGAGACCTCCAAATTATTGATAAGGAGTATAGAATAAATTTTGCAGAAAAAGAACGTAATTATTTATTGAACTATTTTCACCGCGAAAAGATCAAAAATCTAACTTGATTTTTCCTTAATTACTTGCAGATATTATACTTTTTACGGTAAAATTTAAATAATTTAAAACTATTAGTATGAAGTTAATTGAGTGAAATTTTGACGTAAGTGCAATTATTTAACGTCAACCACCTTCCACTTTCTACGGTAAGTGGAAAACTTTTAAAGTAGAATAAGTGTGAGTATTCGCTTATTTAAGTGTATTTTCACTTATTCAAATTTCGATGAAATGTACATTGGTATTCAAACTAGATACATTATTTTACAATTTATTAGTTTAAACTTGTTAAAAATTATTTTGAATATTATAACTACAGAAGATTTAATTATTCCTAAACCTGGAATCAGTCCTTTAATAAATTAAAAACATTAATCACTAAATATTTTTTTACATAAAAGCTTTTTAAAATAATCTATACAAATAACGGTTACGGTGCATTCCTCTGAAAAATTACATGAGAAAAAATGTGCTTGCAAGCACTGCAGATTTTTACGTGAAAATCGTTATAATTTTTATCTTAAACAAAGATTGTTGGTAAAACTTTTTAATTTTTACAAGAAAAGCTTTGTAGAAGTTCTGCGAAGTTTCTTGTAAAACTTAAAAAATATAAATATAAATAAAGCTTCGCCAAAGGTCCAAGATTCAAGTAAAGAATATAGTGATTTTCTGAAAAATTCCCAGTGCTTGCACGCCATTTCCCTAAAATGTATACTTAAATTATTTTAACTCAATTTTTAAACTAATGATCACAACTCAATCCCATTATGATGAGATCCTCAATTCTTCAGAACTCGACACTTTATCTCACCAACAAAATCAAGTAGCAAAAGAAAAAAAAAAACAAAAAACTAAACAAAAAATTGAAGTTGATCACTGTAGTAGAAATGAAGCCCTCGCCTGGAAAGTATACCGGAACCAGCAGCGTGCATCTAGCGTAGTCATCCTTTGTATATGTATATATGAACCCCGGCTCTGGGCTGCTCCGTCGCGCGTCGTGAATCACGCGCTCGCCTCGCAATTTCGCGTGAGTTATCGCGCGGCGCTCCTCATGGGCGTCCAATTTCGCGGATTTATCGATCGCCCGGGCCCCGCGATCGTTGACTTGATAATTTATCGGGGGATAATGGGGAGGGCGTGAGATCGCCCGCGGGCCCCTCCTAGAGGACGCCCGACTGGAGCCGGCGCGGGGACGCTTTTTGAGAAATGGGGCCCGGGCTGGCGGCGGATGGGGCCCCGGTGAGCTTTTTCTACGCGCGGCGATTGAAACTTTATTGGGATGCGCTGGCCGCTTCATTGAATGGGACGCCTTAATGAGAGTATTATTCGTGGCTTGATTTACGGCTGGAAATTTTTCGGAGTGCGATTTCACTTACGATCCGGGGATGGTATTTATTAATCGCGTGGGTGGAATAGAGCTCGGGGTCTGCGGGGGAGCTTGTGCTCTGTGAATCTTGAATACTCATACTTGGTTCGAAATTAATTAGTATATAAAACGTGCTATCTTTTTTGTTTTTGTTTGTTAAGTTTTTGTATGATTGAAATTAACGTTTTTATTTTATTATTATTTTTTTTTTATTTGGCGTCAGATGGGCTAAACAATTCTGTAAAATCAAAAGAGATTAATATAAAGAATAAATAAATTAAATTCGACAACAGAATTAATACAGTAGTTAAATTAGTTAAGTATTCCAAGTATTTTATTTCGTGTTTTTTATTAATTAACGTTGTATTGATGATTAGTACTGAATTTATTGTCCATAATTTTCGTTTTTAGCAGAGTAATATGTGTTTAAAAACGATTACTTTTTACTTGGGATATTTCTAATAAGTTACAGTCGCAAGCTTCACTGTTGATTGGTAATTTTTTCGTAATTTTTTAGTACATTTAATAGTTATAGAAAAATTATTGATCTTTGACGCAAAACAAAATGTGAAAATTTCTTTGACGCTGTAAACTAATAGTTTAAATAGTCGTATCTTAAATTTATTTTTTAAGTAACTCAAAAATAATATTCATACGTTGTCATCGATTCAATAAAATTTCTTTAAAAAATCGAGCACGTTCTAAAATTGAAAAACAAAAATGCATCCACTCTTTATGCATTTTTATTTAAAAAACGTTAAAAAAAAATTCGTTCCAGAATAATCAACCGTCACTTTTTTTATAAATAAATAATTCTCAACGATAAATACCTACTTATAAGGCAAGATACACAACGTTCACACCGAAGTAGCCAAGAATTTTCCAATATAAAACAAACAAAAAATATATATATAAAAATAATAGTGATAAGAAAAAACACCAAGAGAGTAATCCTTAAATTTCCAAGAAAACTTGCAAACGTCGAACCCAACTCAAAATTGAATAAAAAAAAGTCTCCTCGCCGCCTGCATAAAGTGTACATCCGCCCGGGGTGCATTGGCAGATTTTCCTCGCGCGATACACTCCCCTCGCTCGCCCGAAGGGGTCAAGGCGGCGCGTCTTTGCGATAAGCCGCGACGCACAATCCTTTCGCCGTGATCTCCGCCGCGACGGTGCACCGGAGGCCACCCCGATAAAGCGGGCATTAGCGCACGATCGAGTCACGTCTCTCCCCGCCGGGCCGCGATTTACCGGCCAATTATCGGCGCCACGGAGATGCCGCTTTGTTTACGGCTTAATTAGGGGAGGGGGGGTGTCTAATCGCGCACCGAGTTACGATATTGGCCCGATGTTTATGCGACGCTTCCGCGCGAAAGTGACCTTCTCGGGAGTGAGGTAATATCGCGCGACTCGAAAATTCACAAGTGAGGAGGTATCACCTTACTCGCGAGCAAAATAGCGAGAAAATTTTTCTTTTTTATTTAGCTAATTCTTGTTATTGCTATTGCGGGGGTGCAGGAGGTTTATCGAAGGAATGTCATTTAATTTTGTAAGTGGACGATTGGCGTAAAATGTATGCTTAAGGAGGTTGTACAGATTCTACGCTAGTCAAAAAAAATTTTATTCAAGTAGTACTTTGATCTGGCAACGTTGC
>JAWWEN010054788.1:0-37177 GCA_035582955.1 Sycophila texana | reverse complement strand
TGCAGCGCTATAATCGCTTGGTTCTCACACGCAAAACACGCGTATAAACGCGAATTTCTCACACTGAGTTATATAAATATTGTTACTTAACTCAATAAAACAAATATTTTAATCAATTAAAAATGAAGGTAAAAAATCAGTTAATATTTTACAGATGAATAAAAACTTGTTTTGCCAATAAGTAAAGCAATTTAATTAACAGGAAGCAAGGCTTGTCCACTTTTTTACTTATAATTATCTTAACATTTGTATATTTATCATTGTTGCTTTAAGTGTTCACATTTCTTAGAGAAAATAGAAACTCCACTTATTGAAACTGTACTATAAAATCTGAATTTATGTTGTGCACCTTGAAAGAGTAAAATACTAGTACTTACTACTTGTTTGTAACGCAAACGAAAAGGAAACATTTTTTACTGCAAAAAATAAAAATGCAGTAAGAATGAAATATATATCGCAATAATATGCATTTTTAGTTCATTTGAATCTATTGTAACAGTGGAAATGTTTTTTATTCGATGCAAGATGTATTCAACTCAACTCAATAAACAATTCAATACGATATCTATCATCAGCGATGATCAAATGAAAATCTGACATATCACTGTTTCGTTAACTTTTTTCTTATCATCATTTCAATCTAATAATTTTCATTAAAACACGTATTTTTTAATTATTTTTACACCTGCTGCCAGGGGCTTTTAGCCAGTTTCATAATTAAATAATGTTAAAAATCTAAATATCTTACCATTCGCCCAAGTAACCGGAAATGATGCTGCCACACATGACGCCGAGGGGCACCAAGGAGCCGAGCCAAGATCCCTCGTCCTTTGTTATCGGCCTGCCCAGCTGATTGTCCTCGGCGATCGGATCCAGGTAGTACTTTGGAAGGATAGGACTCGTCCAGCCCAGGATTGCCCCGCAAGCCATGATGTTCAGGTTACCTGCCGAGATACCCGATCAGCGCTTTAAAGCTCAGCCTTCATAATCTAAGGCTAAGTAGCCGTAAAAACTTTATTTTTTATGTTCGCTCAGCGAAAATTTATGTCCATGCCTAATTACGGCTATGCTTACTGCGATATGTGTATACATATTTTAACTATATACACTGAAAAAAAAATTCTAGAAAAATTACTACCCTGTTTAGAAAAGTGGCCACAGACTGTAAATGTAGTAGAAAAATTACCATCCTGTATTATAAATTTTACTAGAAAATATAATTATACATTTTACTAGAATTATGGTAAAGTTTCCAATAATTCTAGTAAACTTTACAATACAAGGTGGTAATTTTTCCAATACAGGATGGTAATTTTTCCACTACATAACAGTCTGTGGCCACTTTTATAGACAGGATAGTAATTTTTACTAGAATTTTTTCTCAGTGTAGTGGTAAAGTCGTGATCAAATGAGATGCCTGCACCACCAATGCAACAATGCTTTATGGATGGCTAAGTACAAGCCGAGATCTGTGAATTCGATACATGCGAACTTGTGCGTAAGCCGATTTAATTGTATGCAACGTAATAATGGGAACGCGATTTTTTTTTTAAATGAAGCCACTCGTTTCAATGAATCTCTCACTCTTTCTTTGCTTAATTTTTAATTAAGAGGAAATATGCGTGTCGCAATTAAAATATTTATATTGCACTTGCTGTTAGTGCTCGATAAATGTTGAAAATTAGATTTTTGTTACATCAACCAAATTATCGAGAATAACTTACAAAGCTATGCGCATTATTTATTACTGACACTAACATACTACTCGATTATGATGCATTGTACTGATAAGGGCACTTGAAGAGCGGATTATTCGTGCGATAGCCCCGCAATTACATAAAAAATCGCTACCAATAGTTACCTTCCTCAAAAAAGTGTTTCATTTTATTAAATTGCTAATAATATTTGTTATATTTAAATTTTTTAAAATATTTTATATTATTTATCTTTTAAAAACACATTTACGCCAATACAATATGTTTACGCTACTTCTGAAACTCAAATTATCAAAAAATAATTATAGGAAGTTAATAAAATTTTCTAAAATTGTTGGCTATATCATAGACTAATTAACATAAATTTCAAGTAAATGAAAACAACACACGAGTCCAAAAGTCACTTATAACGCCCTATATTATCGAAAATAACTATATTTTTCACGGTACCAAAGCTTTCTCTAGGAGGAAGCAAAATCCTGAAACTATGGTAATTAATTTTTCGAAGTTATAATTTAGCTAAATTTTTAGCAATCTAATATAAAATCCTTTTTAAGCACAGAATAACGTTCACATTGAAAGAATGTTGTTCACCTTGTTGCAGCTGTACTTTAAGCGAGGTTATAGAAAACATTTTTACAAATTAGTTTTGAATAGAACTGTTGCATTGCTAATTTATTCCATGAAAACTTGCCGCAACTACAGAATTGTATAACTATTTAAATCCAGTAGAATAGCTGATAGCATTAATTTGATATAAAATATGATAAGATTGTTGTAGCGTTCATGAAACTAAAAACAATGTAGCAAATTTAATTTAATTAAAAACAAAGGCGTAACTGTTGGCATAACTACTGGCAAAGTTTTACCAAATATTTTTTTTTAATTTTAATTATTCGCGACACTATTGGAAACCGAAAAATCTTTTAAATAGTTCGGTTACTTCAAAAAATATGTAACAAGTGTGCTAAAAAATCTACACTTGTTTATGTAGCAAAAAATAAATTTTGCATTAGCAATCGATTACATTTTCTCTACACTATCCACATTATGCACAGTCACTAATTTTCTATTTAAACATCTTTATTTACGTGTGTCACCGTAAATTGTTCACACAAACAATGCTCGCGAAACAAGAAATAAAAAACTTTTTAAAAAATTTAAAAAGTAATAAATGTACTTGCGGCGGCCGCCATGTACTGGAGGCTTTTCGATCCGGGCTCGGTCATGTTGAAATCGAGACGCCGCGGCGGTGCTTCGATGGAAAATGACCGTAAACAGTCTTGGCGAACACACGACCGCGTGCTTCTGTAATTCTGTTAAAGTTATGTCCCCTCTATAAGAGTCGCGACGGTGCGAAGGTGGGGAGATCCGCGTGCACGCTGCCTCATTTTTTTATTTCGCGCGCGCCACGGCTTTTCACGGCCGCCCGGAGCACATTTCACCAGCGAGATTATATGTGCCCCAAGGCTCTGTAGAAATTGTCGATTTAGAAGCGCGGGGCACGCTTTTCTTTTGAGAGTGAAAATTCTTGGTGCTTGCGGTGGTTCTTCGATTTTTTTTTCTACTCCCAATTCTTCCTTTGCTTGCGGAGGGCTGTTTAGCTCTTGTGTGGTCTAAACGAAAGGACTTTTTTCTAACTATTTTTAAATGATTATACCGCCTGCACGATTATATCTATTGTTATTGTTTATTTATTGTTGTTATAAATGTTTTTATTCTAATACGTAGTAAGCTCAATTAGCATCGTTAGCAATAATTTAACTGAAGTCCACTATATAGGAACCGATTTGAAAATTAAGGATCTCATTCTGATCTTATTGCTATATGTATCGGGAATTGTATCGGTTACAATACATATATGAGAAACAATTATTTATTGACTTCTTAGTAACATGATATTGTATTTCATTTTTTATAGAAGAAAGCATATTCTATCTTAGAAGTATAAAAATTGAAAATTCCAAACTAATACAAAATAATAATGAAATCTTTTAAATTTCTAATTCTACTTAAGTTTATGAATTAAAAGACTTTATAAAAAATAAAATGCAATACAAATAAATAAAATTACGAAAGATGTTGATATATTTTTTCATCAGTATAATTAGTTCAATTTAGCGTTTACAGATCTATACGATTTTTGCTGGACATAAAAAAATCAGGGAAAAATCTATTGATTTTTTAAATTAATTATTATACGAATTAATTTTATGAACATTGCAATTTGATTTGACTTATATTTAGACACATTAAATTCAAAGTTATCTTTAGTAACTCGTTAGAAAATACTGGCCGCAAGTATATTAGAAATAATTGGTATCACAAGAAGTAAATACATTGGCACTTGAAGCGTCGTGAGATTAAGAATAAACAAGATCTCTTTAAATTTTTGCCAAATTTTCAAATATAAGTCGATTCGCTCTCAGCAGTTCGTTCTTTATTCTCCAGCGTAATAGCATCGCTGAAATTCGCATCCGCGGGCTTAACCGATTTTTTGTCAATGCTGCTTTTCATTTCCTGCTGAATCTCGTTCAAAGTTTTGCCTTTAGTTTCGGGAAGGAGCATGACCACGAAGAGGATGTTGACAAGGCAACTTGCGCTAAAGATCCAGAAGTTAGTGTAAGACCCAGAAGCTTCCTCGATGTTAGGGCAGATTTTGGTCAGCAGAAAACCGCATAGCGAGACGCTAAAAACGCAGGCCGAGGAGGCTTTTGAACTCACGCCCGGAGAAAATATCTCGCCGATGATGGTCCAGGGCACGGAAGACCAGCCAAAACTCAGGAAGGAAATGTAGACGATGAGGGCAGCCAACGGTATCCAGTTGTACTCCGCCACTGCTTGGGGATTGGCTTTTCTCAGGTACGAGACTGCGCCCAAAGTTGTCTGAGGATAAAAATACAATTTTTATTTTATGTAATTGGCGAGTATTTTGATTCGTTGGTGTTCAAAGGAGTCGTTCAAGTACTCACCAGAGAGACTATTATCCCAACGCTCGAAATGATCAGCAGAAGCTTCCTGCCAGATCTGTCGACGATGAGGGGAGAAATTATCGACGTCGTCAGTTGCACCACGCCGAGTATTATCGTGGAGACGGACGTGTTTTCCGCACCGGCTTCTATGAAAATGCTCTCGGCGTAAAAGAGCACGACGTCGACGCCAGTGAACTCCAGAAAGCACATCGTGGCGCACATCAGAAGGAGAGCTTTTCGGTTCACTCTGTCCTTAAAGAGATTCTTCCAGCTTGTCTTCGTCCTGTAAGCTTCAGCTATTTCTTTCTGAAATTATAAGCGTACAAACTACTTATTACAGTAAGTTATGGGATCAGAAGAGAAGGCATGGAAAAATCCTTAAAAGGAAGAAAATGAAATATCTATTTAGATAACTATTTCATCACCGTCAAATTAATTTGATAATTATCTCTTAAGACATTTACAACTTAAAAATTTAATGATAAATATTTTAGCTTTAATAACGTCATTTATTATATTTTTTTATTTCTTATATTTTTCAATGCATGTTCGAAGAATTGCTGCAATCTCCCCTACAGTTGCTAATGTTGTTCACTGATAAACCATATTGATTCATCAAAAGAATAATAGATGGTCCCTCTTAGTAAGTTCTCGGTGATTTTGCATACAATTATGAAAATCGTAACTCTTATTGTCTTCTCAGAATTTGAAAATTCATTATGGAAGTCATTTATCGGTACTAAGTATACTATATTATTAAAGAATCGGTAATCGGTTGAAGAGGTCGCGTAGATTCTGTAAACGTTTCTATAATACTTACTCTCGAATTTCTAGAAAAAAGGAAAAAAATATACTCAAAATTCCGAGTGAACTTACTTGAATAGACTCCACCTCCTCTTGAACTTCGTTGACGGGTTTTCCTCGAAAACGAGCGAGCGCCTTGGTAGCTTCGGCATTGCGTCCTTTGCTTATCAGAAAATACGGTGACTCTGGCATAAACCACATGGCGACGAAGGAAACTATGCTTATACAAGCGCACAGTGTACAGTATGTCACGTAACTCGCGTAAGGACCCACTGAGTAAGTGAAGAGAAAACCCAAGGTCACAAATATTTGCAGAAACGAGCCCAGCGTACCTCTGATAGATGCCTGTTTTTTTTTTTTTTTTTTTTTTTTGCAAAAAGGGAGAAATAGTCTTTGAACATATGAAATTCTACTTTTATCGAGGACAGAGTCGAGTTTTTGTTTAATAAGAAGGGAATAATTTACGTCTATTATTATTTTTCATCGCTCAGTTTAATCATTTTATCTTTAAAAGCAATGAGGAGCTACATAATAGCTACAGTTAATATTAAATATTATTGCAGAGTAATGACAATAAAGTCAGTGAATAAAGTGTAATAACAAAATAATTGAATAGTACAATGCGTGAATTAAAAATAATGTAATCATGTTTTGAATTCTAAAATCGAGTGTATTGATAATAAATTTGTTAAAATTGTGTTTGGAACTCTTGAATGAATGAAATTTAATTGAAAGTTTTTTAAATACTACGCCTGTCTTAATTCATAGCTATATGATTGTGATAAAATAATAATATCTGTGATTTCTCGGTCTGGTAACTAAATATCAATTTTTTTTTTCAATTAAAGGAACATTAGATTTTACGTTAATACAGTGAGATTTTTCACGATGACATTTTGCTCATTGATTATTTTCAGATCAGAATTAATTAAGCAATGACTTAACTCCAATTTACAAATCGCGTCCTCGACATAATTAACAAGTCTTTACCACTTTACGTAAAAAAGAAAAAGTATTTCCAAAATCAAATTAGTTTATTGTGACTGCTGTAAGATACTTAACTAATAAATCAAATAATAATCAATTTCGCAACTCAATCTTATATAGGATATAATTTAATTCAAAGATTATTGAAAGTTGAATACGTAATAATTAAGAAATAAATGATAAGTCGTTGTGCGAAAAACCACAGATATAAAAAAGACTCTGTCCTCTGAAAGTACCTCATTTTTATGTAGTGGTAAAAACTCGCATCTGAAATTTCGCCTGAATACAAGGGCACGATAGTGAAGGGGATGGCTACATTGATGCCCAAGAGAAGCCTGCCAGCGTACATTTGTTCTATATTTTTAGCAGACGCTACTAAAATCCATCCCAGGAGAAAGGAAAATGTAGTCAACTGAAGAGTTTGTTTTCGGCCGAATCTACGAATTTAAATGGTTGTTACTTAAAAAATTAAGGTTGATTAATTATGCAAACTAAATGCCAACTGAAAATTAGAAAAATAAAATAAAATAAAAAATGATAAATTTGAATGGTCACCGTTCGCTCAGGTATCCGGAGATGAAACTGCCAAGTAGAACACCGAGTGATGCGAGGGATCCGAGCCATGATCCCTCATCTTTCGTTATAGGTCTACCGAGTGGATTGTCCGCCGCAATTGGATTATGCAGTTCTAGTTTTGGAAGGGTCGGACTTGTCCAGCCCAGAATTGCACCGGAAGCCACGATATTCAAATTGCCTGTCACGGAAAATGAGTTATAAATGATCCGACATCATATACATATTATTGTTTAAAACTTATATGCTTTATTATAATTAATTTTTTAAATTGAAGATATAACAATCATCAGAGTATATAATTTCTTGCAATAATTCAAATATACCACTTCCATTATGCAATTATAAATATATATTGTAAACTGCCAAGATAAAAAAATTACCTGCCGCAGCAGCCATATATTGAAGGTACTTAGACTCAAATTCCATTGCAGTGACGATTTTTATAATATAGATCTGTAATCATGTAAAAATCGTAAATATAATTATATAGTTGCCACATTTAAAAAAAAAATCTTTTTATTAGTCTTACTTTTTTTTAAATTCCGTACTAAACTTACGCGTCGATTTATGCATTTGCTTTTAAATTTATGTAACCATGTGTATATCGGTGTAATATTTACATTCATCATTTTAATCGCGTACACCAGGTCATATTAACATAAAATATAAAGGTAAATATTTTTCAAGATTTTCATTAAATTTAATTTAATGAACACATTAATTATATTAATCTATTACAATGAAATAATAAATTATTTGTATAAATAGATACTATCTTTTTATAAAGCTCTTATATCTCAAGCTGAGATTTATCTTATTCTCTTGCGTGCGTTTCATCATTCTTACACTGAATTGTTCACAGATAAGAACTAGAGACAATTAAAAATAAAGAATCTACAAGCAATACAAGGAAAACGATGTTCATACTATAACTACTACTAAGCAACGTAATTTTTAATTACCCGAAAATTTCAAATGAAAATGAAGCATTCCTTATTGGCAATTTCAGTTTTTTATATGTCCCTCTGCATAAACGACTGAGTTCTTTATATGTTACAATTATATAAAAGCAAAAAATAAGGAAAATTAGAGAATTTAAAAAACCGACTCGGATCGCGCACGCAGCATGACTGTCTGCGCTATTCCGATGTCGCGCGGCGTAACCATTATTCATAAATTTCAAATCGCTCTCATTTTCTCCCATAATATATTAGCAAAAACTTCTCTGGTTCTTAAACTAAATTTTTGTCGCTGGAAGTTTTCACAATTCGAAACTTCCTCGCACAACTTTTGCATTTAAACAGATGCACCAAATTTTTGGAAAAAGATTTGCAAAAATACCGTATGCAGCCCTGACATATTTAAAATTATTTTTATACACTCTAACAGTCAAAAAATATGTTGAAAGATATTGTGTGGTAACTTCAAGCAAGCCTCGAATGCACGTTTTGGCCATATCAACGCGACATGAATAAACTCGGCTCCATCATAGACGCAAAAAATGTGCTAATACGAAGATTAGAAATCAAGCTTGAATGCGGATGATTTTACATGCACGAAGCCACAGATAGATAGAAAAATGAAAAAAGAAATAAAATACCTGCTCGTATAGCGCAACTTAGAAAATCTCTGCTCTGCATCTATCCGATCTAAATCACGCGAATTTCTGTTAATACTAGGTAAAATCGACTCGTGCCATTTTGACAGAACGAGGAATCGGCGTAGACACCGTGGCAGATTAAAGATGCTTTGCTGGCTGTAGCTACATGCGCAATATAACGAACAAGATGAAGATGTCCACAAGTATATGCGTTTGCGTATGTACCGGTTATTGCAAAAATCGGCCGCTGTTGTACCGGATGGCGCGCTTGGCGCACAAGAATAAAACATACAGAGTGCTTGCATCTTCCACTCCATACATTTGTATATGTGACACTGACAGCTGTCTGTCTCCCATGTGTAAACTCGAAGGCCGAGATTTTTCCTCGTTTGGATTGACGGAAATTCCTCTACCTTTTATGAATGATTCAAATGTGTGCGAAGGTAATTTCCTTCATTAAAAATAGCTGTGCAAACCCGTAATGATTAATATGGAAGCGGAATCAGCTACGATATAAGATATACTCACTGTAGTCTGACATTTAGATGTGTTAAAGTATGACTTTCTGTTGCTGAGTTATGCCTATATTGCAGCAAATAGTGGCCTTTATCTTTATGAAGCTGTTTTTGTTTTACAATTGTTTGACATTTTTTTGTATAAGGCAGATTTATGCATTGCAGGGAAAGTCTAATTAGAATTTTTTAAAACAATTCTGCGATACTTGAATAATAACAATAGTAATAGTAGTATATATATAATAGCCTTTACAACTTTTTCCAACTAATTTATCGTTTTTAAAGATCTCCTTCGAGGCAGTTTACTTTTATTGACTTTCTCATCGTACTGTTCATAGAGTATAAACAATATTGTTTAAACAAGATTTATATAATAATATAATGAACGTAATGTATACATTGAAAATTTACAGAATATTATCATCGAAGACAAATTTCTATCAGTTTGTAAAAAAAAAATTATCAACATGCGCAACAATTGTAAAGTGTACAAGCAATAACGATTTATTACACATACTAATTGATCCTAAGAAATAAACAACATTTGCAGATCTATCAGTCACATCTGCATCCGCAACTATCGATCCCATTTTTATCATCGACTCCCCTTCATTCGGTAAAATTAGAATTGATGTAGTACATCCTTCTTGCCTCGACATTTTCGAATGTATTAGGCATACTAAAACTAGATAGTTCAGGATCGTCGGGGTTGACCGATTTTTTTCCAACGCTATGTCTCATGTCCTGCTGAATCTCGTGTAGCGTTTTGCCCTTCGTTTCCGGCATCACGACGATTACGAATATAATGTTGATGATACAGCTGAAGCTGAAGATCCAGAAAGTTATGTAGGCGCCGTAAGCCTCGTCGATGTTTGGCGAAAATTTGGTCAGAAGGAAGCTGAACATCGAGAGGCTGAAGACGCACGTGGCAGACGCCTTGGATTTGATTGTCGGCGAAAATATTTCTCCGGCAATGACCCAAGGAACGGATCCCCAGCCGAAGCCCAGAAAGCAAATGAAGACTAGAAGTGAAATCAATGGGATCCACCTAATTATGCCACTTGTGTCGGCGAAGTCGATACTCTTTAAATATGCAATCGCACCTAAAACGGCCTGAAACAAGAAGTAAGAGTTTTTTTTTTACATTTTTAAGAAAAGAATTGCTGACAGCTAAAATGGTTCACTTCTTTTTCTTAAATTTTTAATAATATTTTATTCAAAACACATTTATGTAATGTTTTCTCGAAAACTTTTTTTTCACCATAACAAAGCTTCTTCTAGGTGTGGAAGCGAAACTTGACAACTTTTAGTGGGTGTAATTTAAATTTATTGTATTTTTTTTTCTTAAAATCCGCTCACTATTTGTTAAAGTAAAGTGAATTAAGCGACATGTCACAATCAATGTGCATCGCCAGTTTAGCGTATAAAATTAATGTTGTAGAACGCGACAAGTAAAGAAGCTGGAAGATATAAAGAATGCAAAAAAAAAAACCGTACCAAAGCGATGCCAACTCCAATGCTCGAAACAATCAGCATTATTTTCCTTCCAGTCCTGTCCACTATCAGAGGCGAAATTATTGATGCCAGGACTTGGAATACACCGAGTATTATTGTAGACATGGCGGTATTGTCGACGCCGGCTTCAATAAAAATATTCTCCGCGTAGAAGAGAACGACGTCGATGCCCATGAATTCCATAAAACACATTACTGCACACATTATGAGGATTGTTTTGCGGTTGACTCTGTCTCGGCATATGTCGGCCCAACTCGCTGTTGTTTCGCAATCTTCATCTATTTCTTTCTAAAAAGTGCAAATGCCAATAATGTTCCATTGATTAACAATTAATTTAAAAAATAGAGAAATTTTTCTCACAGTTCTTAAATCATATTAAAAATTACAAAGTGCCATTGGCACAGTTCTGCTGAACTATTAATCGCATTATAATTCTCTTAAAGATTTTACTGAATACATTATATAGACACGTTATTATGTTAAATAATAAGTACGAGTATAACGATTAGCGATAACACATAAAAAATATTGAAAAAAATAATAAAGAATGTAAGCGAAGGCGATCGTAACCATGTCACATTGTTAAATCAACCAAACGTTTGCGGTTCGCATTAAGCGTGAACCGTAATAGTTAACTTCCTCCTTTTCTCTGGACAATAATAATCCAGCTACAATTAAAGTATTATTAAGTATTATTACGTATTATTACTCTACTTGTGAATATAGCATTAAGTAATAATCAATCTAGAATTTAAAGTTATTTATGGTTTGATTTACAGCGAACAATTTTTTTCTAAATCTCATCAGCCAAGATGCAAAATCGACAGTGTGCGATTCTGTGAAGTAAGCAACTTTTTTTTTTTTTATAATTTAGAATTTGCTAAATTCCAAAATGAGCTGCGTACTTGAATGGACTCGATCTCTTTTTTCACTCCACTGAGACTTTTTCCTCGAAATCGGGCAAGCGCCTGGGTGGCCTCGACATTGCGACCTTTGCTGAGCAGAAAATACGGTGACTCCGGCATAGACACGAAGGCCGCGAAGGAGACCAAGTGGAGACATGCACAGGCCGTGCAGTATGTTACGTAGGAGGCGAACGGACCCACCGAGTAAGTGAATACGAAGCCGAACGTCACGAAGAGCTGGAGAAATGACCCCAATGCACCTCTGATGGACACCTGTTTTGGGAAAAAGAGAAAAATTGATAGTTGAATATGAGAAACGATCGACAATTCCGAGGACAGAGTCCAACTGATTCTTTTTTTTCTCTTTTCACACAGCTTATTGTGCCGCTGAAATCTATGATACGTTGAGAAGAATTCTCCACTAAAAATTGCAGTAGACAATTTTAATGTCCTCACAGAATGACTTTATTGGAAAAATTACAAGTAGTTTTGCACTTTCTCCAATAAGCTAGTCTGCGAGGACATTAAAAGTGATTATTGCAATTTTTAGTACGGAATTTTTCTCTGAGTAGTTACAAAAAGATTTTAGTAACATCCATTGATTCAAATACAAAGTAGTTACTATTTGCAGAAAAGGGCGAAACAAACACTTGAAAGGACGTGCAGTTGTTTATTAATATTCTAGTTTGAAAATTCATTTAAAAATGGAACATTGCGAGTGACTCTGTCCTCTTAAAGTACCTCATGTGTTGAGTTTCTTATTTGGTTGAAAACTCGCTTCAGATATTTCGCCCGCATACATAGGAACAACTGTGTAGGGTACAGCTACGCTCAAACCCAAGATGAATCGGCCCACGTAAATCTGAATGATGTCTTTGGCCATAATCAGGAGTATCCAGCCGATGACAAAAGGCACCGTGGTGATGAGCAGCGCCCGCTTTGGACCTTGCCTAAAACGGCAATAATTGTCCCGTTAAACGAATTTAAATTGTAGCATTTCTTAAAAATCATTTCATGTAGGTAGGACAAAGTAAATGCGAAAACAATGAGATTTCCCAGTCGCGATTAAATCAACCTTGACGTTAAATTTTGCGGCAAATACCCCGAAGGGGATAATCTAATAAAGTTGTAGCCAAGTCATTTGTTCACAATCTCTGGACAATTAATAAAAATGAAAATGCGTAGTTTATTATATAATACCATTTGGCAAGATATCCAGCTATTATGCAGCCAAACATCGTCCCTAAGGACAGCAGCGAACCGATCCATGACCCTTCGTTCCGACTAATGGACCTGCCCAGCGGATTATCCGGTGATAGTGGATTGTCTTTTTCCAACTTTGGTAGAATCGGACTCGTCCATCCCAGGATCACTCCGATAACCAGCATGTAAAGATTAGCTGAAAAAATTAACAATTTTTTATCTTTATGAAAAAAAAGCTTGTGTTACAAAGGATGTCAAAATGAAGTTTTGCTACTGCGCAAGTTATTCTTTAGCTACTCTGCTATGTATCTTGTACTTTGTTAATTTAAGTAATTATTAGGCAGAAGTTCACAGCATTGTTCATTATGTAACGATGGGGGGACAACCCATTATGTGAGTCAAGTGAATTTCGCTCGCAGATTTATCAGCTAATTACTTAAAGTTTTTTAATTTGTGGAAAATAAGTCTTTATATAGGTAAATATGTCAAACGGTATTCGATGATTGGCGCTAACTTGAAAGTCAGATCAAATTGATAAGATGATTGATAAGCAGAGATTTAATCCCGTTTATTAGTGTGAAATTGAATTAGAATGCATTTTGTACGTTTGACTTTATCTTCAGATTGGTGATCTTTTAAAAAATTAATGTTAGATTTTCTGTGAATTTGATTATTATATGGGTAGCATACAAATCGTTCAACACTTTTAATTTGGCGGGAGCCACGATTCTGAAAAATAAATTTTGATAAAACTGAAGATATAAGCAAAACCATAGTGTTCATAACAAATACACGTGGAATAATGGGAAATACTTTTAAACATTGTGTAGGTCTACGCATTTTTTTTATGATTTTGCGGACATCATTGTAATTAATTAAATTTTTACCTTTGCATGGTACAAGTGATTATAAATTAATTTAGTTGTATCGACATTTATATCGAAATTGATAAAACAAGCCTCATCAATATGATCAATTTAAAGCATTCTAGTAAGTATATTTTCAGTAACATTAGTATTACAACTATTAAAATTATTAAACCTAAAATAAGGCAGTACGATATATCAACAATATTATAAATAAGTTTTAATAAAGTTTTATCTCTTATTATACACTGCCGAGTTTACTTTATAAAAAGAGACGCAACATTTTGGAATAAAAAAGCAGTATAGCGTACACCAGAAATATTACAAATAAGTTTTAACAAAGTTTTATCTACCACTGAACGCTCACTTATCACACTGTTTATTTTACAAAAAGGAAAAAAGTGCAACTTGATAAATAAAGCACACGAGGAATTAAACAAATACGTGGATAATAAATCTCACTTACCATACGTCAGATTTTACAGAAAGAAAAAGTGTAACTCAGAAAATGTCATCATAGTAATTTATAGAAATACACGTTTCGCTATTACGCCGCTAAGCGTACCGTTCAGACAAATAAAAGACGCAACTTTTCGATCGCGTTTTATTACAGCTACTAAACGGAAGGTGTGCGCCTGTAAATAGGTCTCTTGAATTGAGAGATGAAAAGACGGGGAGAGTGCGTGGGACAATAGAAAGCAATTACCTGCGGCAGCAGCGATGAACTGAAGGCGCTGCGATCCGGTCTCCGTCATTTCTAGATCAGGAGTCGGTTGCGTCCTCCTTCAGTGCGCTCTCGGCGAGCTCTTCGCGCGACGGCCGGGCTCCTTTGAAAAATGAAACGGCACGCCGCGCTTGCACCGCGATGTCGCTACTTAAAGCGGTAGAGGGAGACTGTGGCATTAGTGCGCCGCGCGGCGCATCGAGACTTCCTATGCGAATTGTCACTCTCGCTTTAAAGCTCCTATCTTTTATTCATTGCGGCCGATAATCATTATTTTTTCGCTGCGAATCAACATATTCGCTCCTTTTTATTTATCATAATAAATAAAGTAAATGTGCCCTAAAATACTCGGCACTCCTTTATTAATAAATTCATAATGTGATGACTTATCGCGGTTAAGTGCGCATATAACATTGATATTTCCTTTTTGGACTTTTGAAGAGTTTTTTTTTAACTCAGTGCATCATTCCTATTTAAGGTGCGGTTTAATTTGTACATTTTGTTATTACTTATACTGTTGAATTGTAAAATTATTATGAATTAAAAAGTTCTTTTTATAAGTATACTGTTAGTAGATTAGAGTGTTACTAAATAATCTCTTAAATCATTTTTATTTATTAATTACTTTTGATTATTACTTTGTTTCACTGTAAGTAACATAAATTATTAAGTTTTACCTTTCGGTTCTTATTTAGGGATATTTTTAATGAACTATTAACTATTTTTAATATACATGTAAGTATATAAATGTAATCTATATTTATTAAAAATTTATAACTACATTCGTAAAAAGTTTTTTCGAATATTGGCTTCGATTCTTATTTTTTAGTTCGAAGTACTCCTAAAAAGATTTCGCAATCAAATCTTCTACCTCGTCGATATTAAAACTTTATTTCATTAACTATTTTTTTTAGGCGTAACTTCTTGGAATTTGAACTTAATAGCTTCATATTACAGTTAATTGTTTCTTTCTACATACACGCATGAGCGGACACGTGCTTGCCCGACATTGTGCACTCATTCGCCGATTAATAAATTCACTATAAACTGCGAACTAATCCTTTTTTAGTGAATGAATTTCGATATCTACCGAATGAAAAGTCCGGTATTTTAAAAACTATCTATAATTACTTTAAGTTAAAAATTAGAAAATTACTTCAACTATAATAGGTTTAGGAAAAGAAGATTAGAAATTTTTTACGTTCCTAATTAAAAATTCGTAAAGCTAAAAAAATCCAGATGAAGCAGAATAGGAAAATTCCACTTCCGGCAACTGCCGTTAATTTAATGAACGGTTTGCAGTGAATTAACTCAGGCAATGACTAATAAAAAACTTTTTTTGAATACTTAATCAGATGTATGTAAAATACATTAAATTATTGGAGATTTTTTAATTCTTAATAATTACTTAATAATTACTACAATAATAATTGAAAGTGCAACTTTTTTAATGAATAAAAAGATGAGGTAAGGTCTTTTTTTCATTTTGGAAGTTTACCAAATTACAATGAAAATTAAAAAAGTTAATTAAACTTTCAGTGTATAATACAGCAATTTATTTACGCATGTTACTTGAAGTGCTAGCGTAGCGCACCTTTTTTAAATTACAATAAGCGATGATAATAAAATTAGCAAATAATAGATGACCTCTACTGTTTCGAAAATTTGTATCTATCAATGATGTACTTATCAGATATCGACAATCGCTAAAAAATTATTTGTTCTTGCATTTAGGTATGTAGCACTCGGTCGCAAAAAAACTGTTCATGCATAACTGTTAACAAGGAAAGATTGCAAGGAAGTAAGTACACTTTAGATAAAAATATATTTATTGTAATACTTTGTATAATTTATTAACGCATTTATCATTAACGAGGTGTATAAATATACATCTAATGTATTACATTTTTTATTTTATAAAATGTATCGTATGTGATATGTATAATATTCTTTAATAAATTGACATCTGTGATTGGACAGTATAATTAAATACTGATTTAATAATAGGAATAATTTTTTATGCAACTCTATGTGCAACTTTTACGCACTTGTAACGAAAATAACTATAACAATGTAACAAACTTTTTTCGAAATTGTTTTGCTATTTTGATGCCTTGAAATAAAAATTGAGCTAATACAAATTAATTTGGATAACAAAAATTTTTTTGCAGTGTAATAGCTTTTATGATAATATGTATATGTAACAATTGCAGATAACAATTGTATAGCAGTTTCAAAGATAGACATATTATTGTATATCGTTACTGTGTGCGCAGATAATTAAATGCGTGAACATTTTTTTTTACACTGGAAAACATGAACATTCCTTACACTGACTAAAAAATGGTATTATTTGTATTTTTTATACAAGCAGTATAATTAAAATGAATATTTGATTATATAACTAATAATAACTCATTCATTTTTATAAACGAACTTTTCAGGATACTGATAATGTATTCGCAGGACTTATTTATTATTATGCATTTTCTAAACTAAACTACTAAAGAAATTATTTCTTTGGCAGTTTCTTTTAAAGATCTAAATGTAAGCGTTTATACATATAATCTTCATTTTTTGGCACTATTTTTCAATTCTTAATTTTTAGCTACTTTTACCGCTGAAATATCATAAACATAAACAACTTATTCATCGTTGATTTGCACAAGAATAACTAAAACTTAGATGATGTACAAATTATTAAGTTCTACAATGACAATCGATCAATGGCTATTCAATATCAATTTTTCAGTGCGACACAGTTTCGAAAATTCAATTTAACAATAAAATCTGCAGTATACGACGTAAGTTACTCACTTGAAAATAAGAGCAAAACTTCTTTATATTCAACTAGCATAAAATAAATGACTTATTACCAATGCTTTTCCATTACTAATCGAAAAGTCACAATCAATATCCTATGTTTATTAGCAACGAAAATATCCTTTAGCCTCGAAAGAGTGTGATAAAAATTTAGTAAAATTACTAATAGCAGATGTAATAAAACAGCAATGAATACTGTCGTGTAATTACCGTAAAATTATTTATCAAATTAGCACTGGTATAGTATCGATATCACAATGTTACATTAACAACTATAACCGTATATTTCGCCGTCGGTTAAAAAAAAAAATTGGAAATACAAAAGTATCGCCGCAATATAGGTAATCTCGAAAACTGAAAGCTGTAATGGACAAACAATAGAATAACGCACCCGTTTAGCCCAAGTAATATCATTACTTTTTTCGACGAAGCGATAGGAACTCGAACGAAACATTCCGCGCACATTATGCTTCAAAATAAATTAATAGGAGCGCATTAACCGTCTGGCGATCCAGCCGTCCAGTGAAAGTTCATCTATCGAATGTCGATCGATGACGTATGCGAATCAGCGTAGTTCAGTGTTTGCTGGGTCTATCGATCTCAGTCTCCAGGTCGTTGTCGACGGATTTCACGCCATTCAGTTCGTCCTGGATCTCCTTAAGCGTCTTGCCCTTTGTCTCGGGTAGTACGAGAATGGTGAAGGCGATGCTGATGCCGGAGCAGACTGTGAAGATCCAGAAGGCGGTGTGGGTGCCGAAGACCGTTTCTATGGTGCTGAAGTATTTGGTGATGACGAAGGCCCAGGCCCAGCAGATCAGCACCGTGATGCCCGATGCCTTGGCCTTTACTTCAGCCGCAAACATCTCGCCCATGATGGCCCAGGGTAGTGGGCCCCATCCCACGCAGTACGCGCACATGAATATCACGAGGGAGAGGATCGGCAGCCAGCCCATGGTGCTGACGTCGACGCTCGTCTCCATCTTACAGTAGAAATACACCCCTAGACAACCCTGGAACGGAGGATGAAAGAGTTAATGGAAATAATCGCATGTTATTGCTAAATGATGTCGAAGGATTTGCTATTGCGATTGTTTCGATTTTTTAAATTTTACTGAATGTCTTTCTTTTTAAACATTTAAATATAGTGTCGATTAGAGTTTCGTGTACTTATGTACATTTTGAATAATTTATTTATAAGCAAATTTTGTAAAAACTTATTTTTGTCGTTCTTTGTAACTCTACTGCAATGAAGATTCTAATGAAAATTCAATTAATTTGAATTGTTAATTTCAATAATTTGAAAAACAATATAATTTGAAATTTTACTTCTGATATTATGAATTCTCTTCTAGTAAAGGAACCTGTAGCACAGGATAAGAAAAGATAGAAATCTCTGTTTGTTGAATTTATCGTGCGAGCAGGTGTTAATATATAGTGTACTTTAAAACCGCTAGTCGTCAGCATGTATACCGATTGTCTTACACTTTATATTTAGGCAGATAAAAATTCACTATACGTATGTACTTTTTTACTTTATTGATTACAGAAATAACTTCAATGTCAATTCATTTTCACTAAATTTGGAACATAGAAATTTAGTAATTTTTATGAAGCTAAATTAATATCAATTTGACTAAATTAAAACTTCTCAAGCATTTAAAATATTCAATGATGTCTCCAATTTATCCAAGTGTACTCTAAAATAAATAATTAAATCATAGATATTAAATATTTATTTAAGTGTTTCATTCCTACGATAAGATACGTAAAAGTTAGATGTTATTTATATACACTACAAGAGGTGGAAAAATGTCGACACAAATTTTTATTTAGTTTTTTACTGGAGCGTTTAACTACTGCAAAACACTTCAATTCGCAGTACGTGTATGCTTCCCTAAGAATAATGTTTCGAAAAAATAAAACTAAAAACTATTGCTAACGAAGGGATAGTTTGGTCTAATTGTAATTACTCGGAGAAATTATAGAGCCTATAAGATCGATCGAGAGCCATGCATAATGGAAAATTGCTATAGGCGGCTCGATGTACGTTTATACCATCCGTCAACTTTTGAGCTGCAATGGAACGATATTGCGATCAAGCGATCGAGCTGCGAGAGAACAATATCGAGAAAAAAAGGCAGATTATATTCTACGCCGTAAATTTCAAGCGATTGCTACGGATCAATGCGCTTGTTACAAAGAAAAAAATGAAATTTGCTCAACTTGCATCAAAATCAGATCGGTTGACTTATCTACCGTGCGAAAGCTTCACTGGATCCGCGTACGATGCATTAGCTTGATTTATAGCTTGTTTAAACGCCACCGGTGCGCGTTTACTTTGCGGATTTGAAATGTTATTATTTCTGCAATAATTGTTTGCCGTGCGAACAGTGGATCTTGCATGCAAATATAAAAACAATTTGTTTCTTTTCCGTCTAATTGTGCGTTGCTAGCGTACGCACTTTATTTACGCTTTTTTCATTCATGAACTTCGACTTGAAGAAAGAGTTTAATAATTTTTCGTTACAAAGGTTAATTTTCATATTCAGATCTGTCGATTAGAGTAAGTAGATATGAAAATATTTTTATTTCAAAATACTTATAGCATTGAAGAATTCTTTCTGAATGATTTGTATCTTATCGTGTCACTAATTAGGTAGTATCTTAAAAAAACTGCTGATAATAATTGGTATAATTCAAACGACTATTATGCGTCTTTAAATTTGCGTTTCATTCCTCAGTTTTTGAATTTTGGAAAAGTTTATACAAATTAATTTTTATTAATTTATTTTAACGTGCGCATACAATTTATTTATCCTATTACAACTACTTAATATGCGAGTCGTCACCGTTCAACTTTGGTCATAATCCTAATAAATTTTAAGTTAATAGTTTAGGCAAAAGAGAATAAATATAAGACAATTGAAAAGTAAAGCGATTAAGAAAAAAGAAGAAAGTAACTTACAGTAGCTATAGCGGTGCCAATGCCAGAGAAGATGAGAAGAACGCGTCTGCCCAGCCGATCAACGATAATTGGAGTAACACCGGAGGAGAGGAGCTGGACGATGCCGATGATGATGGTGCAAATGGATGGGTCGAGGCCGGTACCCGCGTCCTTGAAGATATCCTCCGCGTAAAATAGTACAACGTTGATACCAGTCAGTTGCTGGAAGCTCACACCCGCACACGTGAACATCAGCGCCTTGAAGTTTGCCTTCACCGTGAAAAGGTCCGTCAGCTTTACTTCAGCGCTATACGCTTGGTCCACCGCCACCTGCAGTTGAACAATATGAACAAATTTAGCGAGTATTGTCAATTTTTTTTTTTTAATTATTAATATTTAGTATAACTTATTCATAGTTTTCAAAAAATGGGGAATAAGAAAGTGCAGAAAATGGAAAGTAGAAGAAAGAATAGATGATGATTAATATGATAGTATAGTACCTATCCAAGTGCAGGAAAGTAGATTTTTACCTCGTGTGACTTTAGAAAGACATAGACAATCTTTCCTGAACATATATCGTAGTGAATTTTTTAATGCATGTTCGATTTTTAGCATAAGTTTGTTGCTTAGCGTGTGGAACAATGTACTTTCTGTACAAAGTGTCGAAATGAAAATTAAGAAAAATATCAGTGAATTTTACATTTTATAAGTACTTCCACCGAAGAAAATGTATAAACATGTGCTGAAGTTATCGTAGGTTGATGTTTCTTAGGCGGGAGTTGGCCAACAACGGAAAGCTTACCTGCATTTCGTCGAGTTCCTTTTGCACGCCAGACGTAGTCTTGCCACGGAATTTGGCCAGTGCGTCTGCAGCTTCAATTTTCATTCCCTTGCTGAGAAGGAAATACGGCGATTCCGGCATGAACATAAAGCAGACGAAAAAAACGATGGGTAAACAGCCGCATACTATCCAAAAGATTGTGTACGAAACGAAGGGTCCGATGGCGTAAGCATACAATAAACCCACGGTGACGAATAACTGTAAAAATGAACCCAAGACTCCTCTGATGCTGGTCTGAAAGTTTAGTTACAGACTTTCATTAAATTTGGGATTGGAGTTCCAAAAAATGTTTGACCAATATTATAAAGATAAATTATAAAAATTAATTTTATAAATGAAACTTTGTTGCTTATTAATCAGAACAACAAAGGCTTTTATAATCTAAAAAAATTTTAATATTAGTAATTTACCTCAGCGATTTCGCCACAGTACATGGGGACAATAGTAAAGTCGATGGCCAGAGCGATACCAAAAATGAATCGAGCCACGTACAGTTGCTCCAGACTTTTGGCTGTTGCTATTAGCGCCCATCCAATGAGGTATGGTACGGCACTGGAGAGCAGAGCTTTTTTCCGGCCCAATCTAAAAAAAATATATTAAACTCGAAAATTCTCGTTTTTTTTTTTCATTAATATTCTATAAAAATGAAAAAAATTACCTTTCTCCCATGTACCCGGACACCAAGCTACCGATAACTGCACCGATGGTCATAAGAGAACCGACCCAAGAACCATCATCCTTGCTGATTGTGTAACCAAGGGGGTTATCGTCCAGGGCTTCGGTATCATTGCTCTTCATGCGACTGAGTATCGGACTGGTCCAGCCCATCATCGCTCCGCTCGCGAGAATACATAGATTCGCTAGAAATTCAGAGTTGCATTTTTAGCTAATTTTTAGTGTTAAAATATTATTAAAATTTGGAGTTAAATGCATCAAACTATACTGAATGCTTCTCTTTTTCGTTCACAATGCTTCCAGGATTTTTAGAATTTACTTATTTATGATTTGTCAAATATATGCAGCCTAATCTCCAAGTGAGGAGATAATTTCTTGCTACAGTAATAGGACAAAGTGGGGCTAAATTGAACATTTTTTTCTTATTATCTGCGTATTATATTCGGGAAACTTTATTTACAACAAAGTACTTACGATTTATGATATAGATTTTTATTACTTATGCTCATATAACAACTTTTCCTTTGATTTTTAAAATATTTCATGGAAAATAACACAAAAAATATAACTTATTTAGAGAATTTTTTATTGGAAAAGAGAAAAAACTTACACGGTTTGCAATTTAAATCAGTGAATGCACGTTAGTAATATTAAGCTTTAAAATATTCGCATATTATACAACCTGCACATAATAATTCTGATCAGGTAGGTATAGTTTGTGTCATTCAACTGCGTTGACCTCGCATGGCGTACGTTTCTTTTTTATCACTCATGGGGATTATTTTCAATACAATTTATAAATAAGAGATAGAAATTGTAGTGATGGTAATATACCTCAATTTTTATCGATATCAAACGTTTCATGATCTCTGATGAGAGATTTCGCATGTGCATGTGCGAGATAAAGTGTGTAGTAATGAAAGTCTAATGAAATTATATAAACAGTTAATATAATC
The DNA here is from genome assembly GCA_035582955.1 of Sycophila texana. Taxonomy (NCBI): domain Eukaryota; kingdom Metazoa; phylum Arthropoda; class Insecta; order Hymenoptera; family Eurytomidae; genus Sycophila; species Sycophila texana. The sequence continues at coordinate 14,556 of JAWWEN010054788.1, read as the reverse complement.
TTAAAGTATGCAGGAATTTCAGTGAATCGAATTTCTCTTATTCCACTGGTTAGAGTACTAGAGTACAGGAAGAATCTTCCATCGGGAAAATAACCAATTGAAGTTGGAAATTTATTTTAATCCAAGCGCAACTTATTCAAATGAACAATTCATAAATCCCATTTGTTTTTTAATCCTCGTGGCTCTCTCATTTTATTCCAGTTTTGTTATCATATAGAAAATTATTAAATTAATAAATTCACAATATTTACTCATTTATTGTTGGAATTGCAGTGATTTGAAAATGTAAATTTGGATGAAAATCAGCTTGTACATTATTGTTTTCATTAAAATTGGAATGAAAATTCCTTGATCTACGAGGTATGTAATGAGATTGTGATAAGTAATTGTTGGAGACTTTGGAATGCGAGATGAACACCGGGGAATTTCTTGACGTAACATTTCCTTTAAGCATCATTATTTGTATATGAGCATTAAATTATTCAATTCTATCACATTCTTTTGCTTTTTTTTTAAAAAGCTCAATATTAATGCTAAATGTTGCTGTCCCTATATCGTTCAATACTGTTCTAACATTATCTTTCTGTATTTGTGTACAATATTTGGACAGTGACAGTATCGCGATAATATTTAAAAAATATAATAGAACAAACACTTTTGAATGATATATTATACCAAATGTTCTTCTTTTCAACCAAGGGAATAAGAAATATTTTATTTAAGAAAATTTTATAACGGATCATAAAATCGAAACGTAAAGGTTTAAGATATTATATATTTTACGACGCAATAAAAATAATTAAATAAATATTTGTCCAAATTCAAACAAGAGACATTTGCAAAGTTCAAAAATAATAATAAAGAGAAATTCAGATTAAACAAATATGAGTGCAAAATAAATCTTCTAGAAAAATGTGTCGTACAAACAATTATTAATGGAAACAATAGCACGTGTACAATATTTAATGACAGAGTTTGTTCGTATTATCATCATTGGATTTATAGCCATATTTGAAAAATTTTGTGTGATACGAGGTGCTTAGGCGAATAATTAGAATAGTCGCAGATATATCACGGTATTTTACGATCTCGAAAAGGGGGCGAGCACTAGTGAATAAAAACTCATGTAATCAATTTGATAGAGAAAAATATGCGACACTTGATTCCTTGACGCAATATCAATAGCTGTTTTTTTTCATGCTGTTTAGACATAATTTATATAAAATTCTATATAAATATTTAGGTGCTTACGCACGATCTTTATCAAATCAAATCTGATGATGATTTAATAGTGGTAAATTGTCTGTCATTACAAATATCGACAAATCGATTGTTTATTATATAATGCTATTAAAATTTGTTCTTTTGTTCAATAAAAATGAAGTAAAGATTTTACGATTCATACTTCAATTCAGAATTTTACGCTTCATACTTTAATTGGAATAAGGTAAAAATTTAAATATTCATATAAAAATTAAAATATAAGTATCGAATTGTGCATTCACAGGCTTGAAAATCAATAAACTGTTACTCTGTAAGTTTAGCGAAAAAATTAGTAAAACCACTTCATGACGTAATCTCCAATTATCGAAAAAATCTTCGTAATCTTATCAAACTACTGTTTATAATCTCGCGTAACTGATCGTTACAAAACCAATCTGAGCAAAAAATCAAAGATTTCTCGATTTTCGTTATCGTCGCAGTATAGGGAGAAGGAGATTTACTAAGATTATTTGTAAAAAGAACATGACTCCGATAAATGAATTTCTTTTTATTAAATAGATGAATATAAATGAATTTTATATTAATAATATATCATTTATTAAAATGTGCAATTTCAAAATTTTATTCTGTACTTCAGTAAAGACGAGACGAGATGAAATAAGTAATTAGTTTTTAATCACTATAGTTGAACATAGAAAGAAAGTTCGACAGAAATAAAAACTAAGCTTAATTTTCAGTGAATCTGCTTATCGACGAAGAGTGTAAAAAAAGAGAAATTATTTATCATTTAATTTTCATAAAAAGCATATTTTTAAATATTGATAATTTGTGACGTATTGGATAGTACGATAAGTACTGTTTTAAATTGTGTTTAATTTAGGAATTAATAAGTTTTTAATTAAAATTCACCAACAATACATCGAATGAAGATCTGACAATTTTAATTTTTTTTTTTTGCTTTCTCACACATAAGATTTTTAAAACGATGAATTTTGTTATGAAATTTATTCGCTTAAAGAAATAAAACATATAACATTATGAACCGTCGAAATTAACACTATCGAAATCTTCCAGTCTAATCTAAAGGAAAATACAAATGGGATTAATTGGATATGTTAACACCTTAATCACAGATCATTGCGATGTTTAGCAATTATTATTCACTTGGCCCTCGAAACAATGTTTACAACGTGTCACCAAAGAATTTGATAGAATTCAGACGAATGATAAAGCTCATTTAATTTGTTTGTGCATACACTGCTTGAAGTGCCAGTTGACACGATGGCCCACTAAGCCCCGTGTTCCCCTAGCTTTATCATTAATTTTTTGTTTTACTTTGATAATAACAAATTTATTCAAATGTAATTTAAAAACGGTTAATTATTCGGGCTTACAAATCGAACGTAGGTGAAATGTGATTAGCGATGAGAAAAAATCGCGTTAGGATCAACAATCATTTTTGCCGTGCGCAAGCTCAATGCAAGCTCACTGATCAACCGTACTGACCGAAAGGTAGTGTGCTGTTGGATTGAATCGGCTGGATCATATTTTTAAATGAATTTTTTCGTCATGGATGTGAAAGAGATATTTGACAAAGTAAGGGGGAGGGAATAAATTTGGCTCATTCTGCGTATTTAGCCGAAGCTTACGTGGATGCAGAAATTCGAAGTCGTTCACTATTTGTTTCCGACGCACACAATTCCGTCCAATCGTTTGGCGCGTCACGAATTTGTTGCGACTATTATACATGACTTAGATTACGAATGAAAATATAATAATTAAGTGCGGTGTTCTCATGTAAATTTTTTTTATCGTTTCTTTCACTATTCGACTGGCTGCTGCAGCGTGATGAATAATAAACGAAAGCGCGTTTAAAGCTTAGTGTGGTTTTAATTTTACGATGAAATTTGCGCACAAGCGTACGTTTTTGTTCAATGCATGAGTTTTATGATGTAAATAACCTTTTTTTCTTGCATTTGTTTTTTCAATTGCAACATTTATATTAATTATTTAGAAAATTTTAAAAAGATTCATCGACAAGAAGATATATGTAGGCTTATTTTATCAGATAAGTGGTACGTTATAAAATTATAATTATTGTTTTATAATTTTATTTATATCGACATGATTAATTAATTTTACATAATTAATTTTATTATGTGCGTAAATTATGGGAAAAATAAACCAATTTAATTTATTCATTAAAAGTGAATTGCATCTGATATCCCGTTTATTTTCAAATAAGAAAATTTAGAAAAATAGGGATTGCAGCTTTTCCTTTTGATCTAATGGATTTTACAACAGCAATAAGTTACAATTTCGAAGATCATAGTTTTCATAGAATAGCAAAGCCATGTATTTTCGAAGAGCAGCATTTGTTGTGATTCCTATTTGTATCCCTTCAAATCCACCCTTCCAATTATACTTTATCCTACGAGCACCTAGAAGTGAAGCAATTTCGATACATCAATTACAGAATGGATTTTAGATAGGATTCTTTCACACAGAAAAAACGAATGTAGATATTTCTGCACAGTATTTAGCAGGTGAAAAATCCTGTAGAAAAATCTACTACGGTGCGACGATTATAGCATTTAAACGTACCGGTATAGCACGCGTGGCGTATGGCTGCGCAAATCACGTAATCGGATGTAATTAATTGGCTCACTTGACATTTTTCTCGCGTTTTCATGACCGACGTGTTCCGAATTGTGTTTCGCACGAAAATAGCCAAATAAAAGCAAGTCTCCATTTTTTTTTCAGACCAATTTTGCTTATCGCATGTCATAGCCTTTCGTTTTCGCGATTTTGTTTTTTGAGAATGCACGCATTACGTAAAATAGTAATTAACGTTCGTAATTTCAGTGACCATTCCATGTATCTCTTAATTTGTTAATGAGTTCAGCAATTTGAGTTGTACGTATATTTATTATTATTATTATTATTTAAAATTACATTTTAGTGATTCTGTAAGTAAGTACTTACGTAAAATCCTAAAGTGCTATTTGAAAAACTAATAGAAATCTACAGCTACTTTAAAATAATACAATTTACTAAAAATCTTTTTCATTTGAAAATTTTTAAAATTCTTTTGCAATTCCACTTAGGACTGAATTATCATTACCAATCGATAAGATGCGAAAACTCAGTGCTGAGTTGCGCAGAAACCCTCTACGAGAGCACCGAATATTAAATACGCAGTCTACGCGCACCTCGCGGAAACGGAAAAGCCGAGGCGACGTTTCTTTTCTCTTCGGAAAAGCACTGAAAATTCCCGGGAGAACAGCTGAGGAAACGAGGTCGCATCTCCACGCTTCCGGCCGCATCGATTTCTCTTGCGGGTGATGTATATACATATACCTGTATACCGTCTGCACGTGGATTCACGCGAATGTCAAGGCTAATTCTGCATGCGGATCTCGGCGGAACTTGGCGTTTACGTAGTTTCAGATTAAAATTCTGCGTTTTTTACTATCCTGCTTTTTTGTTTATGCGATATTGCGATATAAAGCTTTTCTAAGCAGCTAGAATAAAGGATTAAACGAATTTTTTTTTATTAATGATCTTTAAATAAATAAATTGAATCTTTATACAAATAAATACCGGCACCGTTTGACTATTCACCACCTTTATATGGGTATCCACAGGTTGGTAAAAGTATTCTATTGAGTTTTTGATTTAAATGAGTTCAAGTGAAAAAGATCAACACCTATAAAGACTCATATACAAATAAAAGGCAAACGCAACAATAGTTCCCATCTTAGCGAATCGTCGCAGATAGACCGCAAATGACTATGGTGAAAAAAAATTTACGATGGCGTGGAAAAAGAAAAATGCATTAGATACACTTATGTAAAAAGCAGAACAATCGGACCGGGCACAATGAGTGGTGCAGGAGATCTCAATCTGTTCAAAGTACTTCCTCATTATATGGTCGTGTTATGCCAGCTGCCCGCGAATCTTTTCACCTCACCTCGTTGCGCCTTGGTTTGTCTCGTCGTATTTTTTGTTAAGCTCCCCTCCCTATTTCCTTTCATTACCTTCACGATTCCATTTATTAGTTCGGGATTTCCTTTGTATTTTTTTGCTTGGTGAATGTATTAACGATAAGTTCGAATTGAAAACATTTTCTCTACTGGGGACTTATTGAAAATGATGATTGAACGGCACTCTCAGCTCATTTAATGTAGATATAACTTTTAATTATAACGTAGTTGTTGTCAGGACTGGCTGCATAACCATTACATTTTAATAATTTATTTTTTCTTAAACCTTGTTATAGGCGATGAGCCTTAGAATTTATGTTTAATTAAGGGTATCCTGCAATTTGTGATAAACCAAAGGAAAAATGTATAGCTTTTAAATATGACGTTTATGTGCGTGCGTATAAAATTAAAAAACGCATTTCTTGTATTGCTAGCTTTTTAATGAATTTCCTAACATTTTCCTTCGTAAATTAGCGAGCAAATTTTTTCCTCGTCTTAAAAAGATAAAATCTTATCTTATTTTAATTACGCTAGAAGAAAAATTTATTTTACAAGTTTTTTTTTTAAATTACTTATCCATTCACTTTTTTTCACGTTAAATTTAAAATTTTTTTATTCTCTATCTGAATGTAAGAGTGCATTGACATGTAAATACCATTGACAACTGTTTGTGTTATCGTTTCGTGCTTTTATGCTCTAAATTTACATGCTGAAATTATCGCATCCTTTTCTTTCTTTGATGATACTCATTCGGCCTGTTTAGTCAGCGACATCAGCCAGTATTTCCGTTTTGTCTGCATTTAATTTGCGCTTTCTCTTTTAATTTTATCAATCGATATATTTATTTTATCGATTGGAGATTGGCCAAATACATAGTGTCAAATTAAATTGGCTACTACACCAGCGTGACGTCTTCCTCTGACGTTCGATTGGACAGCTTTATACATCAGATTAACGACTTACGAGCAAAAAAATATAACTGCATTTTTCATCATTTCAAGAAATTCGATTTAGTTTTTCATACCCTTTTGCCAAGAACAAAGAATCTATATTTATTTGCCAGGAACAAAACTGCAATATACTATTATCGGTTTTTGCAGTTGTATCAATTATAATCCAATATTGAAACAAAATTTTGATGATTTTAGGGACTAACTTATATGAGGGTAGAAATAAAATTTAAATAAATATGTTATTGTATGGGGATAATTGTATTTTACGCCCTTTTGTCAAAGCTGGCATTTTTTGAAAAAGCTTTTGTTATATTTCAATTTTTATCAAAATATATAGTCATGCCACAGAAGAGAATTTAATATTATTAACTTATCATTTAATTTATTAAATAATAATATTGAACTTGCTATTTAAAAAATAAAAGCATAGGTATAACTTTCAAGCATCGACATTTATTATTATGCGCATTTTGGTTCTGTATATATATACTGCACGAACGTAAATATTTTATTTAATTTTAAAAGAAAAAAAAAGTAGAAGAAGAATGAAAAATAAGAAGAAAAATGAAAAGCATAGTATTAGCGATATTATGCATTGAAATTAAAAATTTTGTTATAAAAAAAAAATTTTTAAATATATAGACAGACATCATTATTATTTTTCATCATAGTCACATAATCGGCCAAATTACACGCGAATCACTCACAAATCTTTTCAGTAAAGAAACTTTAACAAAAGCTATAAATAAAAATTCCATTCGCAATCATTAAAGTGTAATCACAATCTGACAGCTAAAAACTTTCCAAGCATATTACCTAATCTCCTTTAAAAAACAAACATAGCCAAATGGAAAGAAAAAAGACCGAACCAAGCGCCCCTAAGAAAATAAAAAAAAAAAATGTAAGTAAAAAAAGAAAAAAAAAAAGATAAGAAAGAACGACACATCTTCCGCAGAACCAAAAAAACGCACAATCACTGAAAGCACTGAGCAAGCTCGAGGGGGTAAACGTCATATCAATTTGAAGTTTGGGTAAGTACCAGCGGTGGCGGCAACGTACTGCAGCAGCTTGGACCCTGGCTCGTCCATCTCGATGCAGAAGCTACTCCTGGAGCGTGTCTTGCGCGGTTGAGTGGTCGGCAGGTAGACCGAGGATGCCAGCGGACTTGCCGGCACCGGCCTGTAGCCATACTCTTTATACGTCGTCGGCGAGCTCTCCTCGGTCCGGCTGGTGGGGGTCATCGTGTGCGTGTGTGTGTGTGCGCGCGCGCGCCTGCGCCACCTCCTCTCGTCTAAAACCTGCAAAGTCGAACGAAAGCACGGAGCTTTTAAATACAAAAACGCTCGGATAGAAATCGGATTAGCCTGAGGGTAACGCGATGTGCTTTTAGCGAGATGACTTCCCCCGGACTAATTTTTGACCTTTTGACCGCTTGTTTTCTTATTTTTTTAATACAAGGGTAGTTTTTGAACTGTTTAACATTTCAGTAAACTAAGAGAATGTTCGCGTAAAGATTGTGATGAAACTCTCCGTAAAAGGTTCGTGAAAAAATTTGCAAGCACTAGAAATTTTTACCTGAATCTTGAGTGGATGGCAAAGCTTCGATCATGATGAAAAGAAGGAAAAAAAACAGTAATTTTCCCGTAAAAATTTCCAGTACTTCAACATTCCATTATTACGCTTGTATTTTGCTCGTACTTATTAGGGGAAAATTCTTTTAGTGTGAAATGAATGTTATTTCGATAACATGAATATTGATATTGTACACGTAAACAAAATCAATTAGGAATTCTATACTTTTCTTTTTAATTAATTCTCGCGTACGTATGAGGTCGATACCCGTCGATTATTATTCAAAATCATGATTAACCAAAATTCATAAATCAGTTGACCCTCAAGAAACTCTTTGCACAAAAATTTGTGCAGTTAATAAAATTACCACAAATTTTGAAAGAATTTCAATCGAAAAGCATAAATTTTACTTAACAAACGATCGAAATACAGAAGTTATGTACAAAATTTGTTTTTCATTCGTTTCAATGTTAATAGCCAAAACTTCGATTTACACAAATTTGTTAATACTGTAGAAGTTGTTGACAGTGCAATGCACGTTAGTTTTTTTTTTTTTTTTTTTTTGGAGAAGTTTGCTTGGAATGCAGGGCGAACAGCGAAGTGAGTCCAAGGGTTGACGCAAACAGGTGATAGCCAGACGATGGACTGATAGCCAGATAACCGGTGCAGTTCATAGAACCGATTTTTCTCTGATTCCGTGCATGACTGTCGCAGTGACTCTAGTAATTTTGCGCAACACATGGCTCTTCGAATTAGTTTTTTTTTCACGATAAACCATTTTTGATAAGTTAGTCATTACAATTATCGAAAATGTTTACACGCGTCGTATTTACAAAGAAAAACTGCAAAAATAACCAGCCGAATCAAACGTAATAAAAGGGAGTTATTTGCACCTACATAAGTTTTGGAGTCGATCGATAATAGGCGTCAAGAAATCCGCAGTCAAGGAACGTCTGTTTACTTATCGTTGAATTCAGACACTATTTTTCTAAGTTGATCAAACACTGGGAACAAATTAAGAATGACAGAATGACGGAACATGAAATTTTTTTAATACGATTTTAGGTAGCGACACGATTTTAATTTAATTTTCTGGCGTTGTTAATTAAAAACTAAATACAGATTATAAAATATACTTTTAATTAGAAAAAAATCATGTAATATCTAACATTTTTATTTTAATATCCCTATGTAAAATACTACTGTTGAAAAAAATGCCATTACTTGAATAAACGAGTTTAATTTGTAATTTGTAGAGTAATTAAGATCTTCGTACGTATAAATTAAGTTGATATAAGAAAAATTTAAATATAGCCCTAATTATCAAGTCGTATTATCAATGTAAGCATTGTATACATTTCTTAATACCAGAAGCTGCGTAACGAGCAATGTAACGCTCGTATATTTGCTGGAAGCTCAAATTTACATATAAATATACGAAATGAAATCTTTATTATTCGATAAAAGTTGATTTTTATTATCGCGACAAAATATTAAATATTGATACAGACAAAAACGTCACAGTAATTGACACCAAATGTAGCGAAATTTAGAGGGAAAAGTGACAGAATTTATCGCGTGATTCGCGATGTCACGTTTACTTTACAACTTACTTTATTAATGTTATTAATGTTTTCTTAAGCGATACTAAATTTTGCTTGATGGGCGCCGAAGACTTTTCTGCGACGTTAGTAATTTATTTTTTTACTTTTTCGTAAAGTTTTTTACGAGAGCGGTTATAATTATTTATTGAGCGAAAGCCTACTGTTCAACTTCAAATCTTGCAGCAGGTACATGATTATCTGGACTGAATTGTTTGTGATGGAAAGCATCTTCAATCAAGCAATTGAATGCTGTATGTTGTACGCAACAAATATTTATTTTAGACATTATTAAATTGTTTTAAAAATAAGCAAGTTAATCATTGCAAATATGGTGGTATTCATAAATTACTTTGTAGTTATGCATTGCAATTAAACAATATTAAGCAATTACTTCCCAGTAAATTTATTTGGATAATTTGCTACATTATCTAGGCTTCATTATTTTATTATTATAATTAAAATTATTTTCAATATACATAATTTAATTGTACTACAATAATATTCTTTTGTCCTCAATGAGGTTCTTCCACTTCTGAAGCAAATACTTGATCTTTTTACTAAATTGCTTGATTTATACTATAAATAGATTATTTTTATTATATTAGAGATTAATATTATACTATAGCAATTTTAAGAAATGCAGTGGACGACATAGTTATTTATCAAATTAAGTAAGCAGCTACTTGAGTTTAAGAACTCGAAAAATTAAGAAGAAAAAAAAACAAGTAACTCTAACAAAGAAAAATCCGTCCATGGAGCAGGTAAGAGCTTCAACGCAATAAAAATATATGGCATTGTGGGCACGTAAGCGTACACGAAGTTCATTGGAAGAACTACCGACCTTAACAACTCCTTGAATCGTTAGCTCGTCGGTCCTTGTTCACCTAATACCGCACTGAAACAAGCACCGGAACCGAATGCCGAATATGTGGCGTGAAAATTAATTATCTTATTATGATTCCATGCGGTATATCGTAACCTATCGTAACACTATGTATATATAAGAAAAATGTTATTGGTTTTTTATCTTCATTTATCTGTTTCAATCCTTCATCTCAAACGGCAAAGAAAAATTTATAAAAATTTGAGTTCCTCAAGTAAATTGACGATGCTGAAAATTTATATTCACGAGTTTAGAATGCGTTGATGAAATTGATATTTTGATATTTAATATTGTTAGAACTTAGTTCGAGTTTTGGATGGATAAAGTGAAGTTTCATGTTACGTCGACTTAAAAGCCTGATAAGACTTGCAAATTAAATTACAGCAAACTACTTTGAATCGTCAACATTTGAAGAGTAATATTAAGAATGAGTGCCAATGCAAAAATTTAATAATGATTTAATATTTTTAAGAAGAATTGTTCTTCGAAGTTTATGCGTCATCGATCACACATAACGCGAAGTTCTGCAAATATTTCTGCGCCTTATGTGAAATGACGAATTAGACAAGGAATTCAATTTTTCCTACTTCTCGTGCTATCAGCAGCTTACAAGAAAATGAAATCCAAACTGGACTAGCGTGAGCACAATTGTAAAGTGTCCTCATATGAACTAATGACTTTTACATGTAAATATCACTTTTGGAATAGGATCATTTCAAATTTGAGAAAATAATAAAAATAATATATGTCTACGTTATTTTTTTTTCACATTTATTTACATTAAAAAATCGTCACTCTTAAAGAGAAAATTAAGCACATTACAATTTCCCGTAACAAACGAAGGGAACATTTCAAATCTGCCGCAAAGATAAGAGCTTTTCAAGAGATTTATCAGAAAAAAAGCTTTTACGAATTCGGTCTCAAAGAAAACGCTTCATACAATTTTAAACGTATAGTTAAACGCAACGGAAAATTTTATATCAAAAGCTCTGTAATTTTTATGGGAAAAGTTCGGAAAATCAATCGAAATTTTTCTCTCGATAAATTTCCAGAAGAAGAGGTATTTTTGATAAAAGTTCCTGCAATAAAAAAAAGGCTTTTTACAGTAATAAATCAAAAATATTCCGGAGTTTACGTTACGTTAATTCTGTAAGGGTAAGAATATTAATTGTAAGTAAAGGCCAGCAAATGGGGTCAGGGTTAATTGTTATGTACACCGCATAGGGAAGGGCTTCTTAATCGTTCCTGGCTGCGCAATGCTCTGGTAGCGTTGGATCGGTAACAATTTTGACGGGTTTATCCGACCAGGCAGTAGATGAGGAGTGCTCACGGTCAGACGCGAAGCGGGCGAAATTGCTTAAACACTTCGTCGGTACGATCGAGATAATTGGACAGCAAGATCCAGGCTTTCATAATCGAAAGTCTTTATCCGAGCCATTGCTCTGGTGATTAGAAACTTTGTTTGCACGCCCTAAAAATATCTCGTACAGTCAGTATGTAAAATGAATGAACGTAGTTGCCTTCGTATAAACTTTTTTTTCGCTAAATTCTTGCACCTCTCACTTTATTTCATGTACCTTATTTTTTCCTAGAAAATTAGCCGAAAAAATCTCAAGCTGAATTAATTAACCTTATCAGTTTAAGAAAAACCGATGTATGTTAATGATATAAAAATGAATAATGTGGTTTATCTGATGTAAATAATTCAGTTCTACAAAAGATAAAATATCCAAGTCAGAACGTATTTCTTTATCAACTAAGTAATGAATAAAATTAACGATTATACAAGGTAATAATTAGGTATAGTGATTTACGAAATATCATTATCAAATTAACATAACGAGCAATAAGTTATTTATTATTTTATCACCCCTTAACAAAAAATCTGTAATTCCTCGCCCAATAAACTAAAAAGGCCAATCTTAAAAAAAAAAAATATCTACATTATTATGTCAAGCCTCATCGCCATCTCTATCAGTGTAAAATTGATTACCGGCAGCAAAAACTGGTCGAATCGAGGATGACGTAGCCGCAGCAGTAGCAACGGCAGCAGCGGAAACTTTCTTATCAGTCTGGAGGGACACCGTAGTTTCCCCAGTCCTGGAAATCACGATATCACGATTTTTTAATGCGCGTGGCTCGCACCCGCCGGAAGACGCACTAGCACTTTTCAAGCTCGGGGTGTGAAAAGCCAACCGCGCAACTCGCTTATAACGCTCCGGCGATAGCATCGATAAAGCGATTTTATGTAATTTATCGCGTACTTTAGATTAGGCGTAGTGTACGCCTCGCGGGCCTCCGAGTTCTGCGATCTTTTTCCTCTTCTTTTTTTTCTCTTCCATTTTTTTTCTCTCTCATACGAGCAGCGGCGACAGGTGCTCGAGGGGCGCCCGCGCCGACGTGACGTCGACTTCTCGCAGCCGCTGACTGCAGTTGTTTGTCGGGTGACGAAATTTCGTGGCGCTCGGGTATACAGAGAAAAATTCGCTAGAATGTCGGCTGATTTATTTATCACAGTGATAAATTTTATTAGTAGCTACTAATTTAATTTTTTTTTTTTTTGAAGAATCTACGATTTTTACGAAAAGATTCTTGTAAAAAATGCCAAGTGGGCAGTCTGAGACAAAATTACAATAGTAGCTTGTAAAATATATACTATAAAGGACTTCTCTCCGTGAGTGGATTTCGCCTTTATGACAATGGACGAACTGATGTTCAATTTGTTCTTCTTCCTTTTTAAGCGAGTAACGAAAACAATTCCGAATCGTCTAGTATTAATTGTTTGGAAGATTAATTTTCTGTTGTTTTCGTTGAAGATAATAGGCGCGCTCTTATTGTGAAAAGGAATGATAGTAATAAATAATCGTAAATACGGAAGTTCAAGTAATTGTGAGTATGTAGTATAAGCTTTAGGATCATTATTGTTTTGAGGACTAGGCTTTTTGAAAAATGAAATATGGGTAACATTTCAAATTGCTGAAACATGGAATTAAAAAGAACAATGGTTAACAATTTAGTTAATATTTCGCTGAAGTTAATTGTTTTACGCTAGTTATCGTTTTGCAGATTGCAATGTAATAACTGCACCCTCAAAGTATCAAAGTATCGAGCTACAAATACATTTTTAATTTATTTTAAATTTAATAATCTCTTAAGGTCAATTGATTAGTTAAGCAATATACAGATAAGTTATCTAGATACACTTGGAAATATTATGTGATTTAATACAATATTGAATCATAAAAGATGAATTTTTAATTATTAGCTACTACTGCTGAACATTTTCCTAGATTTTTCTACAGATTTTATATAAAAGCGAAGAAAAATAATTTATTTGATATATCTTGCTTCGACTTTATTTGAAATAATTGTCGACACTTGTGCGAGAAGACTCGTGTGAGAAGAAAAAACGTTCTCGAAAACTCGTCTTCTCGCACGTCGTGTCAAAAAATACTGTTCGATTCTTGTGCGTGAGAAATTTCTTCACGCACATGTATCGAAATGTACTATTTGTGCACTACTCTGCGCAGCAAATATATAATAAAAAATTTCAATTTACCTAATATTTCTATGACCAGTACATCTTAGATGTGCTAAGAACTTCTATGGGTCCTTCTTAGCACTTTGGAAGATTAATAATGTGTAGATTAAAACTACGAGGTCTACAAAATGTGATCCAATAAAGTTAACCCGACTTTGCGCCCGGCGGAAGGGAACAAAACTAAAAGCGACGCGCTATTACTTCATTTATGCACCTCTGCACACTGCATCTAGTCGCAGACTGCCAGTCTGGTTACTGAAAAGCCTGTGTGCACTACTTAATGAAATTTGCACTTGCTACGTGCATTATTTTCTTTACTTCTAAAGCGGATTCCTTCTCCGTTTTATTCTAATTGTTTATTAGTAAGTACAATTCAAACTTAAAGAGTTTAAATAGTCTATCCTATCAAATAGATACTCAAAAATCGATTCTGATTTTTCTGCAAAGCATAAAAACAGATACTGTTTGCGAGAAAATAGACTTTTTTACCAAGTTAATTATTCAGATACCAATGCTGACACGATAAGTTCAATTAAAAATGAACGAAATAAAGAAAATACTTTGATTATATTTTTATTTATTTTCTATTTTATTCATCCCTCTAACAACAAAATCACAACTGTAATGTGTTTATTTCGGCTCTCGAAATGAAATGGTCTTACCTGGCCAAGTACGGAAAATATTATTTTGCCTCGCATGATTTTCGGCTTGCATCGATTGGGAAGAATAGTGAAAAATTCCATTATATCCGTCTGATAGAATATTGAAAAATAATCGACACGTATTTTTTCTT
>JAWWEN010054747.1:0-29229 GCA_035582955.1 Sycophila texana | reverse complement strand
AAAAAAATTCAAGTGACAGACTTTTATTTAAAATACATCTCGAGTAAACATAATCAAGATTACTTTTATTCCAATCCAAGCCGATAATAATTCGCAAAAAAAAAAAAATTCAAGTGACAGACTTTTATTTAAAATACATCTCGAGTAAACATAATCAAGATTACTTTTATTCCAATCCCAACAGTTGAACCTTCGAAAGATCTATAGGTACAATAGTGCAGGTCTTTTGCGCATCGGCCGGCACTCTCCTAGCGTATTCGATGGCGTCGTAATTCATCTGCTCCATAACCCTGGCCTTCTCCTCCGGGTGCAACTGCAGCCCCAGGCAAATCTGCTCCAAGATTTGACCCTCCATACCATTGATGACGTACTTATACGTCATAGCGAGCAACGCAGCGGCATCGTCCGCGCTCACCGGCCCGATCCTCCCGCTGTACATGTACTTGAGCGCCTCGGCGACGGTCTTGGCCTTGAAATCCTCCATAATGTACTTGATCGTTCCGCGGGCCGTGCCATAGCTCTTGAAGATCTCGTCGAAGACGCGGCTGCGGGACGCCAGGATCAGCCGATGGGCCCTGAACTCGGAATCCTCGACGCTGATCACCAGGTCGCTGTAGTCGAAGTTGCCCAGGTAGGCTTCCAGGTGATGTACGTACGGCTGATGCTCGATACCCCTGGGGTTGCAGTCCTTGGAGTAACTGCGATCACCGACGAACGCGACGAAGTGCACGTAGATCCGGAGCTCGTCGTTGTGCAGCACATTGTTTTTAGGGTCGTCGATCTCGTCGGTGCCGGCCAATCGGCTGGAGCCCACTCCAAAGCCTCGCTTCACCACTTGCTCGAATTTGATCTTTCTGAAGTCGCCCTCGTCCTTGTCGAGGATGTGGATGTGGTATTTCACCCGGACCTTGTCCAGGTCGCCGTCGTTGTAAACCAGATACACGGCGACTCTGTCATCCGAGGCGTTATCCGCCGATTGGCCGTGCGGGTATAGCACGAGGCTCCAGTTCAGCTTGGTCTCGCCCTCGTGGGTGAATATTACGGGCGACACGAAGGTATCGCCAGGATTGTGCGTGTACAGGGAATAATTGGTGATGGTCCAGTAGTAGCTGGAGGCGATGGTCCTTAAGCGGGTAACAGCGCGGTGATCGGCCTTCTGGGCGAGGGAATCGCCTGCGACGAGGCCTGGGAGTAGCGTCGCCAGGGCCAGCAGTGCTGTTGCCGATCTCGATGTCATGTTGATTCGTGCGCGACTGGAGGCTTCTGCTCTTCGGCTCGGACTGCTATATCGCTCGGCCTTTCCTTTAATCATTTATCGCCGGTCAACGCATTATCTCAAATTGCTTTTTTGTTCGTACAAGAGTCGCCGAGCGCGATATTGTTTCTTAATTAATTTCCGAATAGTTTATTGGCGGAATTGGTTAAGTCAATTTTAGATTGGCAAGGCGATAGTGTAAAAGGCTGAGTGTAA
This sequence comes from Sycophila texana, assembly GCA_035582955.1. Taxonomy (NCBI): domain Eukaryota; kingdom Metazoa; phylum Arthropoda; class Insecta; order Hymenoptera; family Eurytomidae; genus Sycophila; species Sycophila texana. The sequence continues at coordinate 27,758 of JAWWEN010054747.1, read as the reverse complement.
AAAAAAAGAAATCTTACGTGCGTGGATGCATGTGTGGGTAAATTTTGTATGTTACTACTGTATATTGAGTAGACAGGAAACAAGATTGACGTAATTCGAGGCTTTGTTATGCGTGGTTGCGAGCGCAAATAAAATTAACGGACATTCTTTTTAACGGCAATGCTTTTTATAAGCAGTTTAGATAATGGTCATTGAGAAACTCGTTAAATATTTTATACACGATTAATATTTTCTGTTATTAGAAACGTGAACTTTCTTTTAATGTGACATCATATCACGAATAAATTCAGTCTGTAAAATGGTTGATTTATTTTTAATTTTATAATATAGTAGTAATTTAATTTTTTTTTTTATTTATTACTCATGTCAGAATATTAAACATCTGCTAGTTAAAAGCAACGATGTGAATTGGATAACAGCTTTTATGCTACGTTAATATGAGCTTACTAGGAGTAATCCTAGATTTTCAATAATGAATTTTAGCTCTTAGGGAATATGTGCCTTGCACACTTTTAACACAATTATCTGTACATTATTTCGTAAAATTATCTTTCCCACGCTCTTAATGTAGTCGAAACTCTGGGTGGAAACTCTCATGATAATTAGTGGTAAACCAACCAGTTTAAAAAATTAAAATAATAAGGAAAATTATAAAATTTTAAAACTTTCAATTGTAATTAATTAATTACTACTACAATCTGCATCGTATACTTGTACATATACATTGTTTTCTTTAAAAAAGAGGAAGTGAACGATCAACTTCGTCGAAATATTTCTAAAATGACCGGAGCCCTAGATAACTCTGACCCACTTCTTACAGAATGAGTGCATGATTCCCTTATCACGGTCGATGGGGCGGCGTATGCTAAGCATAAGCAAGACATCGCCTTTGTCGATGCTTCAAAGCGCAGGTGACGATCTTTCGCTTCATACTATGGGTATCGAAAAAAATTTGTCTTCCTTGCTTTTTTGCAAGAAAAAAATCTTTACTAGATATTACTTTAACTATAAAAATGAATTTTATCACTTTACTTTTACGAAAAATTACTTTTCTTAAGAAATAGCTACCACTTTTTTACGCTAAAAAATCTACTTTTTTAAGAAAAAGAAAAATATAAATTTTTTATAATAAAGTAGTAGCAATAAGTATAGGTAGAAGAAGACACGATGTCTATTAATTATTTGCCAAACTTCAATTTGATTCTGGTTGATCACTTAAATTCCCGGAATTTTTGGCAAATCCTTCAAGCAAAAATAAAAACCATATTATATTTTACTGTATACAAGATTAACCATATATTTATTAATTTAAAAATTCATTTTTTTAAGATATTAAGAAATTATAATTAGAATCCTAAGGTCAAAAATATTTATGCTGCCTATATCTTTTTCATTTAAAAAATTCGTAACATATAATATTTCATTCATTCATTAACATTTTTGAAATTAATATGAAAAAAAAATGTAATTCCTGATTACCGTGTCATTATCTTCTTCCCTTTTCACTAAAATAAATCTTTAATTATCAACTCTCATTAGCCCCTATTGTTCCAAAAAGAATGAAAACGAGTTAATCGGCATTCTTTTTTATCTCAACATCTCAAGTAGTCATTTAGTCAAGTAAACTTATCATCCTTCTCGACAGGTTTAATATTCATTTTTGTCTTGATTTTCCACGTCCCGGCCCCTCGAAATAATGAACTTAAAAATACATTCATCAATCCAGAGTAAAGAAAAAGGAAAACACACCAGGTGCTCCGAGTAATTTATTCAAGAAAAGGCCGAGAGACTTTCCCGCTCGTAAAAGACTGGCGTCAGCGCGCGAGGCGTACGTACACATGCATAATAACGAAAAGGCCATATAGCCATGGAAAGAGGCAGCGAGGAAAGGAGAAAGAGAATGAGAGAGAAAGAGAGTCGGCGGAGACGACCAGACGGGTAAAAAGTGAAAGAGGCTCGCCAAGTTTTTGAATGGCACTCGAGCTTTCTCTTATACTCCGAAGACGAAGAGAATATAAGGACGACGGGAGGAAGTGGAAGAAAGAAAGTTCTTTCTATCTCCGAGCGCCGGGGAGGGAATAATTCTCCTCTGGCTCTGTCAACAGCCCCGAAGAAATCCACTCGCTTCCTGCTATGCTTCTTCCCTTTCCTCCTTATACGCTTTCTTCCTGCTCACCCTCCTTTTCTCTGTCTCTTTTTCTCTTCCAGCTTCTCTGACTCCCTTTTATTTATCTTTGCGTACCAACAATTTTTTTTTTTTTGACGCAATTGCATCATTTTTTTCGCGAGGCTTGCATTGCAGCTGTGAGAAAAAGCGGACGATGCGCTACAAACGACTCTCCGTAAATACGTTCACAACTTTCCAGTTTGCCGAGGGTATAAAGTTAGACGAATTTCAAGCAACATTTAAAGTCTTGCTTTTTATTAGCGCGCAAGAAACTTTTGACATATTTAAAGCGCTCGCGCCTGTTTTTCTTCCATAACGCAGCGTAAGTTTGAAAGTGCAGGGCGAACCACGCTTAATCTACAAATCCATATTTGTACCTACATAATGTATAACTAACAAATGTTTGCTCATTGAAAACTTGGCTTAATTGATTCTTCGCGTGAAATAACGAGCTCAGTTTCTAAACTGTGGTTCGCGCTAATGAAGCTGTATGCTTATTATCTGCTTTAAAAGGACAGCAGTGTCCGTAAATATAATTGGAAAAAGAATGAAAAAAGTGGTATACTTAACGCTCTGTTAAGTACAAAGATTGTACACCTCGTTAAATGTAAATTTTTAACTACGCTACCCTTTAAAGTTAAATTTGCGAAATTTCACTTGAATAACTTCATATAATCACTCATTCAAAGTCAAAAGCCTTTACAAGGGGAGTATCAATTCACTGGGTCTTGGATTTCCATGAAAATTTGTAAACTGATTCTTTGATCGAAAATATAATAAAGTAAAGCGTGCCACGGGATTTAGTCTAATGGGGACTAATAAAACAAATAAAGAACCTTATTACTAAAAAATTTAGGAAAACAATTATTTAAAAACGTAATTCTTTTTATACACTTACGATTTTCCGCGTTTAATTAATTAACTTTTTCGTAAAGGTATATTTTCCTTAAATTGTTTAGTAAAGCTTCCTATTTTTATTGTTAAGCGCCACTGGACGAAATTCCGTGATATGTGTTTATTATTTTTGATCAAATAATCAATTTAAAAAATTTCAGGGAAATCCAGGACCCAGTAATTTAATACACTCTCCGCATTTTAATAAATAAATAAACGTTGATCATTCATCATCACGTTTCAATCTAAATTTTTATCGAATTTATCCCTTCAGGATCCTAGACAAAGCACTGAATAAACCAATTGAACTCGAGTCTCCTCCATTCATCGCCTATACGCCGCGTCGATCCATCGACCGGCTGCTCCTTTGACATGCGGTCGTCTCGTCAACGTCGCAAAATTCCACCGTGAGAAAGAAAGTTCCAGCTAGGCCGACAATGAGGAACGAGAGGAGGTCCGACCGACGGAGAAACAAAAGGTACCAGGGAATACTCCGTCGAACTTTGAAACCCCAAACTTTGCCGACGTCAGGGCCGTTTTGTTCCCCCCCGCAAAAGTCCGAAACAGAATTTGCTCGGCGACTAACGCGATTCGGTCACTGGGACTGCGATGTTTAACGCCCGTTTCGCTCCTTAATTCCGAGGACTTCAAGCTCGTTGGAGAGCGAAATGTTCCTTTGCGCGGCTACGTGGATTTGATATTTGATTACTGCGGCGAGAGTATTGCTTTTTGTTTTAGAAGAGAAGAATTAAACGAATTTGCCGGAAAACATGGTTTAAATCCGAACTCATGACATAGAAGGATTAAGCATATGAAAAAATAGTTTGCGAAATACGTTTTTTGAAAATGAAGTCTAGGATGATTGTTTTATTAATTGGTTGCGGGATAATTCACCGTATAAATTAATTGTTTTATACCGCCTACTATTGATTAATTAACAATATTTAATTGAGCCTTACTATATAGTATATTTTGATTAATAATACAATTTCAATCATTGCTAATCGAATTTTTTAATTATATTTTTTTTATTATTAACAATTAAATAGGATGACAAATGTTCGTAGTGGTTATAAGAAAATTCAAGAAAAAACTGTGCTCTAAATGATATTAGTTATTATGTTTAGTATTTATTATTATCGCAGACTTGAAAGGAAGTCTGTAGTAATCATCAATTTTGACGGATTAGGATGATCTAGAATAAAGGAAATTTTCGACTCTCGTATAATTAATATTGTTTTACAACTAATATTCTAATTAAATTCTAAGACCCGAAGTAGTCAACGATTTTTAATAAAATCTTATTATTGGAAACCAGCCCGGTTCGTATAGATCGTCAAAATTCTTCCAAATTAATGACACAGTTATTGTACACAGAAAATTATTTTTTGACGATTTCTGAACAATCGACTGCTTCAAAAATAAATTGAATAGCACTTCCGTTAGCCTAAAAACGCGCAATTAAGGATGTCATTTTGAGCAAGAACAACGACTTCGAAATATTGTTTATATTCAATGGTCTTCGTGATTTAGTCATCTCAGATTTTTCTCATTAAAAATCGCATCAGCAGTTAATTATTAATTTACTTTCATTTACGGTTTTCTGAACACCGTAACACCTAAAAAAATAATTAGCAAATAAAACTTCAAATTTGATAATTGGACCTATACAGCCGTCTTAACAAGTGATCCTCCTCAATCCTAATCACCGACCCAAGCGTACACCCCCTAAGAACGCACGTCGAGCAAAAGAAGGCCGTGCCAAGAAAAAAAAGCCTTAAAGAGCAAAAAAAAAAAAAAAAAATAACAGGAGAGCCGCGAATCCAGGTTACGCTGGGCGCGAGCTTTTATCGCGATATAACGAGGAGCAGGGGGAGGCGCGCACTAGGCTCGCTCAGAAACTAATCCTAACGGCCGCGCCGAGACGCGAATAATTACTCTATTACTGGGCGAATGCAGGCCGCGTGTCCATTTTGCCTCCGCGGAATGGCTCGCTGCGCCAGTCCCGGCCTCGAGGTAATTGTGAATAATTCAGCGAGCACCGTAAAGCAGCCCGGCCCCATCCTTTCCTTTTTAACCGCCGCACGAGTGCTTCAAGTCGCTCGCCGCCTTTTTTTCTCTCTCTTTCTCCCTCTTTTTTTTTTATACTCGCACTCGACCGCTACGAGGGTAAACGAGTGCGCACTCGGGGAAATAAGGACGCGGCGAGCGCGCGATGAAACTCAGTCAGAGCGACTGTGTCGACGGAAAGCTAAAGCCAATGGGCGGAAAATAATATAACTTTTTTTTTTAGGATTCTGACACGTCGATTTACAGTACGCGGATTATAATTTTTATTCGAGACGTTGAGTGAACTAGTTGATATTATCTGTGAGAAAAATGTTTAGTATAATCAAATTTTAATTCTAATACAATTTATATTATTTTTTGCAATAATGTTACGAAAAAATATTATACATTATATAAAACTAGTCTAATGTATAAAAATAGCAATTTTCTATTCTTATAATTTAATTGTAATAACGGAGTAGATTTACAATTTATTTATAGTGATAAATTTGTATGATAGTGTAAAATCATCTTCTGCAATTACCTTTAATTCTTATTCTTTTGTAATGGGAGGGAATGAAAAATTACTCGATTTAGGTGTAATATGGACCAATCGAGCTTTAAATGGCTCAATACTTTTTCTTCATGTCAGTAGATTTATTTTTACTTTATATAAAAAATGTTACAACGCTGCGTACACTGCTAAGTACAGTACACATTTTGCAATTACCGCCAAGTAAATTATAACTAATTCCTTTCTTTGTAGTGGATTAAATATCTCAATTAAAAAAAAATGTTTAATATTTTTTTTATGTCTTAGATTCTACAGAATCAGACTTTAGCGTCAAAGTATTGAGTACACATTCGCCATTAATGAACTTATTTTGCACTAATTATTATACATTTGCGTTTCAATTAAAAGTTTTATTTTCCTGCTTCGCGTTTCTGTACCACGCAACTTGTTTAGACCAACATTTACATTGATTTAACAATTTTTCAGAGATTTAGATTATTATTTTTGTAAAAGGAGAATAAAGCGATGAATCTTTAAAATTCTATGTAAAACACTTTCGAATCTTCGGCCAACATTATGTTAAACCCTTCGAGGCGCGTGCTTTAATAACGCAAAAAAAATATCTCCCCTCTTTTTTTTTCGAATATTAAATTTAACTTGTTATGACGGTATTTTCTCGAAGACGCGAACTTTGACGCTTTCTTTTTACGTTGAATAAAGTTACCGGTTAGAATCCAAAGTTTGATGCAAACTTTATTGGAGTGACGTGTAAATAAAATCCCAACCTTTCTTGCCCTAAAGACACTGAGAATGACAGAAATAAAGCTCCCGGCTAAAATGAACAAAAGAATAAGTCCCCTGATGATCGCAATAGTCGGGTGTATGTCAAATAATCGAGGCACACATAAAAAGAAGTCGTTTTCGAATCCGCGGGCGTCGATGCTTTAATTAAATTCAAATACAACGTCGCTGGCAACATCATTTCCCGAAAAAAAATCATCCGAGGCCGATTCAATTCGTTTGTAAACACGCGAAATGCAATTCGGGTCAGCGCTCGTTCGCGAGTTAAAACACGCGTACGGGGCTTGTAATAGCTTTGTCGTCGACACGCGTGATGTTCGTGCGCTGATACACAAAATCGAAATGTACTGCTGTAATTCAAACGAAAGAATTTAAAAAAAAAAAGGGAGAAAACAGGCCAAGTGCTATTTATTCATGATTCAGACACGATTTTGCGTATCAAGAACGCAGTTGACGTTGATAAGCGCAGCTATGGATTTATTAACAATTTTTTTCGTGTCGGTGAATATGTTCAATTCAGAATAAATAGAGCAAGCTGTACTATGATTCTTATGTCGTTTCGGATTTTCGCAATTGTTCATTCTGGATAGCAAATCGAATAAATCAGAATTCCAAAAGTGTACCTAAAATAGTTTCTACAGTAGAGTAATACATTTCTTATTTCATTTGAAGGGGCTTATTAATGAATATTATGTATAAGAAAATAAACTGTAAACATGAGGACATGGCCTAATACACCTATTCATTTCAAGAAAATGAAAATATACATTTGTATTTAACGCGACCAGGATTTCAATCACATTCGCCTCGACATTCGCAGTAGAAACAGACGAGTATCGCAAGACACTGATATGATCGGGATCAAACTCTGTAAATTTCTCTCATATTCAATAATTAAAAAAAAAACACTTCATTATTTAATTAACAAAAAATAATTAGAACAATTTAAATAATAATATTAAAAATATTTTTTTTTATCCTTAAAGAGCTATAAGTATTAAAAATATTTAAATGTGATAATAACCTTACGATATTCGCTGTATATATTTTCTTTTGTTTCTCGTGTCAAGCGACCAATTGAAATAACGATCGATCTGGTCAAGCCATTTTCCCTTCAGCTTCTTACCTCTCGATCCAATAACGAAATCCATAAAAAAACGGCACAGCTTAACGACGAGCGAAAACACGGAAATCCGGCGTTACGCCGACGCGTACACTAGCCAGGGGGTGCGGGAGGGCTGGAGGCGTTCGCCGATCGAAAAGTAATTATGAAAGCTCGTTAGCCCCTTCGACGAGGCGTACGTCTGTCATTTAACACGAGAGCCGCAGCGCCCCGACGGCTGATGGGATTAAAATGCCGGCAAATCCCGCGCAGCCGGTGCGCTCGGCAGAATCGCCTTCGCACGCGGGCGAGCTTCCCTCCCGGCGATGCGCTTACACGGCTCATTAGTTTGCGTTTGTCGACTGAGTGTGCACTCGATCTTATTAGACGAATTACTGGTTTTTGCGAAGCTTCAAGCTGTAACTTTATTAGGATTAAACTTTGTGAGCTCAGTTATTATTATAAGGATCTTTTTACATTGAGTGCTTCTTGGTAATGGTTTTTTTTTTTACTACTTTTAACGTTACTACACGGAGAAACATTTTCTACGAAAAATTGTAGCGATGGTCTATCTTTAACGTACACACTGATTGACATTGTTGAAAAAAAATACGATAATTTCTTTTTTAAATTATTATAGTTTTCTATAAAATGGATACTGAGGGAAATATTTTAGTAATTTTAGCTAACAGTTTTTTAATACCAGTAAATTTTACTGGCTAGTATGGTACTTCGATCACAGACTGACATTTAGAGGTTTATTCATTTATATTAGCCATGAAATATTACTGAATATTTATAAAATTTTGATTACACTGAAAAAAAAAGATTAGTAATTTCAACAAAATACCTATTTCTAAGGGTTCCACAGAAATGATTTTATTGAGTCAACTAATTATTTTGTTGAAATTGCTGAATAAAGTGACTTTAATTAAATATTCAGTTGGTTCAACAAAAGATTTATAGTTGACTCAATAAAACTATTTCTTTGGAACTCCTTAAAGAAATATTTTGTTAATATTACTATAATTTTTTTTTCAGTGTAATATTCTACTAAAAATTACTAGTTACGCCAGAACCAATCAAATTAAGAATAGACTTTATTTTTTTAGTCATTATTTTTTAAGAGAGTATTTCAGTAAAAATAAATAAAATTTGTGATCAATTATTTTACGAGAACGTCCATAAACAAGCCCTTGAGTAAAATTCTGTCAATGAAATATTTAATACCATTCTGCAAGCCGCACAGTTCCTTTATCTCAGTATAGATAAACTTAAAAAAATAAAGCAACCTTACGTAATCTATACGGATAATTCCCAGCACGATAAAGTAAAAACTCCACAATAGTCGGTAACCGTGTATAAAACATAAGAATAAAAGCTTCTCCTTAAAATGCACCTCGCGGAGCTTTCTTAAATTAAAATAAACGGAAAAAAAACGGGAAAAATAGTAAAGCCAACGCAACAAAAGCTTTACGCTCGTAAATTCCGAGTTGTCAAAGGGGCGCGCACGCAACGCGGCGCCTCTCTCTTATTTACAGGGCACTTCGCGCGTTCTTATCGCTTCCCCGAGTCGATCGATCCCTCGGAGTATACACAGAAGCCCCGCGCCTGCCCCGAGCAAAAGGAGCCGTGAATTATTTCGCGCGATAACAAAGCCGCGGCGGGCCACCCCCACCCCCACCCCCAGCCCGCGCACGGCGAAAGAATGGCTCGGCGGCGCACTCGCGCGAAGTATCGAAATGAGACGTGGCGTGTTTGCTAATGGAGTTGACTGAGCGAGAGCCGAGCATTCTGCGGAGGGTTCGGGGGGTACGCGGCGCGGACACGATCGAGGCATTTCTGGCGATTGCTGCTCTCTACCGGATTGCATCGCTTTATCACGCGGGGAAACTTTTTGTTTATAAGGCGATGCCCGAGGAATATTCGCCGAGTGCAAGGGGGAAGCCTCACTGCTCCTTTTTACCCGATTGCCGAGGACGGCGAAAGAGAAACTCCTCCTGCGGCTTCCGCACGGGGATTTCTATGGAGAGTGGAATTAAGCGACGAGCATTTTGTTCACTTACTTTATTGGGGATTGAGACTCGTTTTTTTTTTTTTTGTACGTTTAGTGGGTTCGTGGAAATACTTTTATAGTAGTAGTTTTTTTCTTTTTAAATCGATAAAATATAGTGCGTCATCGTAAATCTGAAATATCAATCAGTAGTAGAATTTTTTAAAATAAATAATGCAATATATGAATTTACATCTTGATTATAGGAGAATCTGAGGTGCAAGGAAAGCTTGAATTAATAAAAAATATGATAAAAAAAACTACTTGTAAAAAAAAAGTGAGTAAGGTCAAATCTCGTTTCAAAATCTTCTGCATGAAAATATTGTATGGACCAGTGGACAAAAGTCTGTTGAAGAAAATGAATAACAATTAAACAGTTAATATAATAGATTTTATTCAGAAAGTAGAGGGAAAAGAATAAAGCTGATAAGAGGTAATTATTTTCCTAAAAGCTATGTTCCTCGCTGCTTAAGTAGTGACAGCCGGGTGCGGTAAGACATTCTTCTAATTTTTAAAAATAGTTTTATTTCAAGTAATTAATTTTTTCTAATGAATTGAATTTTTTTTTAATAATCAAACGAATATTTTTAGTACTAATAATGACAGGTTTTACAAATAAATTGAGGATGAGACACAGCAGAAGTGACAAAAATACGAAACCTCTAGATTGTCGTTGAATAATGAAATTATTTTCAAAACGTGAAAATAATTTTATTTCTTTATTTTTATTAATTATAGTATTATACTTGTGCCGTTCTGGGCAACTCCTCCTCAATTGTTTAATAGACATATGATTAACTCCATAGAATCAACATCAACTATAAATTAATTTCGAAAATCAACAAATCTGCACGAACATCTGCATCTAAAAATCAGAAACTTGAGGAAGGAGATGAATCATTAACCTATTCTTACCTGAAAATAATTTATTATAGAAAAAAATAAGCTGAGGAATTGCTGAAAGTAAAGTAGGTCATACATTTATTAGAACAAAAAAAAAAACAATAGCATCCAGGAATGCTTGGATTAAAAGTGAATGTATTTATTGAATAATTAAATTTTAGAAGTATTCGTAAATTATGAACTTATTACTGAATCAGCAGATAGTGTACATTAATAAGGGACAGAAAAAAATAAATATTTCTGCGAAATGAACAGAAAGGAATATACTGATAATATACGTAGCAGGCCCTAAAAAAGCATTAATTCTTTATTGCTTAACTTCTATAAAATATGATCTTTGATATGTGGACTCAATTTATAAAATAACTTACGTATAAATGGACTTACAATAATTCGCTCCGAGACGGCGCTCGTGGCCACATTTTATTCATTCCTCGTATTCTCTCTTTCTTCGGAAAAGAAACACATCGAATATCTTTTTTCCTTCTCTCTCTCTCTCTCTCTCTTTCTCTTTTTTCGCTCGACGTTCCTCCACTTATCTAGAGTAATGCGATTGGGCGCCGTTGATTGTTCCGAAAATTTTGCTCGCTTACTTTTTATTTCATACTTTTATAAGAACATTAATTATTTATACTAGTTAGAGTCTTAGAGTCGCGTGCAAGTACATCTGTTTTCGGACTAAAGGATATATTCATTACTGATTTTTTTTTCTTTTTTATATAAGAGCACTATTAATTGAATATGTCTTTGCAAACTGATAAATGTTCGAACTTTTTTACAATGTTTATAAAAATATAATATAAAAAATAAAGTTACAATCAAATCAGGGTGTTGTGGTGATTTTAATCATCTAATCCACGGTTCTCAACATTTGCGAAGGGCTTTATTTGACCATCTATTTGTTCGACCGTGGGTCGTACAGTTTACATCGATATTCCATGATTCCAAGTAGAAACAACGAATTCTCTAATTTCCCTTTGTTACGCGAATTTTGACAAATTCAAAACGCGAAATTATTTAATTTTTTCTTTCTTTCAAAACACTGACTTTTATTATCGCGAAGTAAAATTCGATTCGACAATTAGTCAGACACGATGTTTGCACCTGGAACCATTTTTGTTCCCCATTAAAAAACAAATCGTGTAGGTCCCTATATATAAATCTATGAACCTATGCAAGTTTCCACTCGAATTTCTTATACATCCGTATATCAGTATTTTTTTAATTCCCTTACCTTGTGGCTAGTTTTAATGATTTTTTTTTCTTCCTTTCGGAAACTCGTCGCCGAGATTTTCAGAAAAATATTTCTTACACTCGAGAAATTCGTAAATCAGAAATTCCGTTTTTTGATTCAGCAGGACATTACTTTCTCTCTTTCTCTGTCTTTTTTTTTTAGTTTTCTTTTACAAAAATGATCTTTAAAAAAATTAAAGCTTTCGACGATGTCCTTTTCAATCAAATACGGAATGATTCATTCGAAAATTGGAGTAAAGAGCGAAAATAAAGTCGCGTCGGCACGCACGAATGTTCGATCGACAACTGAATTACACACCATTCATTTATTATTTAAATTATTTTTAAAAAATACGTATATAATATCGTTATTTGCATATCTGCGCTTAAAGCTTCGGTGCAAAATTACGTAAATGTCATGTTTTATATACTCCCATTGAGTTTTAATAAAATAAACCATACTCAAATATTCTTGCGTCGATGACAATTAATAGAAAAATTAATAATAAAAAAGTATAAAAATACATAAGGCTCGTATGACTCGCCGATATTCATAAAATGAAGTATTCAACGTGAAATCGACCGAATACCATCGCGTGCCGGGATTTAAAAAATATTTTTCCGACCGCACGCAGCTCCCACCAAGAGATCCGCGAACGACCATCATTCCGCCGAGTCGCCCCAGTCTTCCGGATCACCGTCCGGAATATGAATAGGGGGAGAGGGTGTAAGGGACGGGGAGCGGGGTATCGAGCCTAGGCGAATGAAATCCGCGAAGGAGAGGCCGGGAAAGCTCAGACGAAGATGAAGTGGGGCGTGGGCTGGCAGAGCGAGGCGTCGCACTCCGGGCCGGTCTTCTTGGTGCGCAGCCACTTGCCGTGGCAGTGCGGCGAGCTCAGCATGCTCCACCTGGTGATCATCGCCTCGGTGCCGCCATCGCCCTCGCATCGCCAGTCCAACACGCGGCGCAGCGCCTGCACCTGGCAACGCACGCACACTCGCGCACCTGGAAGAAAAATTGTCGGTTTGAGTCTTTTTTTTCTATTTAATATTTTAATCTATTTTTTTTTTTTATTTAATATTTTCTATTACTAGCAAAATCCAACGTTAACTTTTTTTGTATCGTATTTTCGAGGTGAGATTTTTAAATTTAGCGCCATTTAACCGGATATGTCCGTGAGCCAATAAAATCGCGTTTTAAAATATTTCACAATTGCGTGCTGCCATCCTTTTTTTTAAGAGAGAATTGGAATAATTTTTAATTAATGTGCCTGGTGAAAGATGCTTAGGTGACGTATTTTGAGGCTAGAAAAAAAAGTAGATGCGATTTTTATTTGGAGCATTTCATTTTTTACAGTCGTCCTACTGGACTTGTTAGTATAAAGAGATGTAGGCTGACTCTTCGAACGCAATTTTTTATATGCCATTTTTATTTGAACCGCAACAGTGTGTCAAAAAATACATCATAAATTATTTGTTTACGAGTAAACTGCGAAGTCACTAATTGAAAAAAGTTTTGCTTAAAAGAAACTAGTAATGTTAATTTGCATTCATCGCATTGCAGAATTGTTAGCTATGCAGTTTTTCGCAGAGAAAATTCTATAGTTATTTAAAGTACTTTTTTCCCGTAAGACATTCGAAGGTTGAACATATGACTGTTCGCGATTATTTATGGAGGATGCATGTCGTATTGACTTACAGGTTGACAGAAAAATATTATCGGTGAGAAGAAGAGACTTTTGACACTGACAGAGACATTCAATTTTATGTACATTATTTCGAAACATTTTTAACGCGACAAGAATTGAAAGAAAATAAAAAAATGTAATAATACAAAATTAAATTGGAAAAAAATAAAGAATTGAATAATAAAAAATGTTAAATAGTTTCATTAAAGGGTTGTGTAACGGAAGTTGACAAATGTTACGCCTTGTCATCATTGTAAATTAATTAAACTCCGAATTCACTTTGCAAAATGCACATCTTACGTTTTTCTATTCATTTAACACTTTCTTCTTCTACGAAGGCGCGCGGAAATTTATATTCTCACGTCTCTCTCCGCAGAAAAAAAAACATTATCTCCCTCAAATTAATGATCCTCGAAGCATCCTGCAAGATGTTCTCTCCCTTTATTACCAAAAACATCATTTTTCATAAAAAAAAAGAAAACGCGAAACGATTAAATTAAAATTTACGCTCAAACAGGCTCCAACCACGAGCGAACAAGTCGAACAAAAAAAAAAGTAGATACGCACCACCTACTTAACAATTAAAATCCCTACTGTAAATCCGACGACAACATCGAGCGGTCAGCCCTCGCAGCATCCCCACACCAATTCGTAAATCTGACCACATAAAAAAAAAAAAGAAAAAAAGAAAGAAAAAGAAAAAAATGCGACGCCACTCGAAAATGAGGGTAGCGAAATTTAAATAATTCACGCGCGCGTCGGTATAACGCCCGGCTGCATCGCGTGTACCTCGCGCGGGTGGCTCCGCGGCGTATAGGCGGGGATTCCAATTAAAATTTCTCGCGAACGGACACGCGGATGCAATTTGCGCCCGGCTAAACGGCCAGGATGCACTGCCCTCCCTTCTCCACCCCTTCGTCCAACCTCCTCCCTTTCCGACCGAGCCTCGTGTACGTTGGCCACCGGCGTATATCGAATTCACGGCAATTTTCTACCAATTTCGCTAGACAAAGCACCGCAGACGCGGCGAATCGTAATTCCGCCCTGGGTGCGTACGCACCTCCCCCAACCCTGCACCCCTCGATTCCTTTTCAAAACGCGGCAAATTTTCGGGGTCCGATCGGTGTTCGGCAATCGGCCACCGCCACACTTTATTTCCGCCGCCGTGGACTCGCAATGGTTTGTGCAAACTTATTTGGCTGGCGAGTGGACAGTAGAGATCGAATTAATATCGCCTTTTTTTCGGGGATACGTGGGAGGGAATGGGTGTAATCCATTTGGTGCATTCAACGGTTTAATGATATCGTTTGATCATTTCAATTGATCCTTAATTGATTTCGGTGCTATTGAATTTAGCGATTCAATCATTCTATATTGAATATACCTTACTATTGAATATACTTTACTTTATATAAACTACATTACGTGTGTACGGACACGATTATATCTATTTTAATTAAGTAAAATGAATAGATACTGTAGTTTTGTTAATTAAAAAGCTGTAAATCGCTCTATCCATATAAAAATGAAAAAATAAATAGAACGAGGATTGGTAGCTAAGTAATTTATCGGATTTATAACATCGAATTCTGATTCATCGCTGTGAATAAAAATGAATTTCCAAATGAAAAAAAATCGGTTGCTTTAATGAGTCAATAAATTTGAACAGACGACGGTCCGATGATTGATCTTTCGCCCTCATGTAGGTCTCATTGATTTAGCGTAACATTACAATTTTATTCAAACTAATTATTTATTAAAACTTATTATTCCATAAAATTCTAGTCACTTTTATTTGTTTTTTATAATATTTCGACGGAATTTTAGATTGACAAAATGTAATTTAATTAATTACAAAAGGAAGACATAACCAATGAGACATAAAGGAGGTGTAAAGAATCAGTCATGAAAACGTCGTTAAAGCAATCGTTGTTTTCTATTTCAATACACTGCACAAACACTTTAAACTATGAGAAAAAAAAAATAACAAATGAATTTTACTTATTCACATATTGCTTGAGTAACCATTGATGCGCAAGCACATTTTTTTTCGTAGAATAAATCAAATTAAAAATTCGCAAAAAAAAGGAAAAAAATATTTTCGCTCTCGCAGATATCTAATATCGCTCTAAAAGCACCAGACCGTTGAATGCATCGGGAAGCCTGCCTTCGAAAGCTCCCTACGCCCCGGAGCTTTCGCTCGAAAAATAAATAATGAAAAAAATGGGACTACGAAAATAGCGCTAAAAGTCATAAATCAAGGACTCGGCGACAACGCCACACGACGGCAGCGGCGGCGTCGGTTGATTTTTCAGCGCGTCACATAATCGCGTTACAAAAAGCACTTAGAGAGCCGACGAGGCGCGAACTGGCACGCGGCCGGGAAATTTTCCATCCACTCGGTCTATCTGGTCCCGGGGATCGGGCGGATAATCGAGCGGAAGGGGACCGCACGCCTCTCTGGGGGGAGGAGGAAGATGAAAAGGAGGGCAGGAAATCAGGAAGAAAAGACGCTCCTCTCGAACCGCCAACCCCCGCAACTCCTGGCGTTCTCGCGGCGGTGAGAATCGCCGGATGCAGGCGGTGAAGGGCGGCCACTTGGATTCCCTCTGTCGTCGCGGCGGCCGGCTCCTTATACACCGCCGCTGCGAGAGATTATCGATCGAAGACAGGAAGAAGAGGAAACTCACCCTCCGAGAGCTGCGACAGGCTCGGCTCCTTGTAGCACGCCTTCGAGGCCCTCGTCACTGTGAAAGTCACGCAATACCTGCAACACCACGGGGAAAAATAAAAAGTTATTTGGTGCTTGGATTTTTTATTTAAATGGAGCATGTTTTTTTTATTATTATTTAGAGGAGGGGGAGAATTTAAAACTTGGATTATCCGTTTGCGCGGCTTGTTTAAGCTATAAAATGTTGTACTTTTTTTTTAGAAAATTTGATATTATAAATTGTAAGTTTGTAAGTACTGGTTGTGAGAAAACCACGTTTCGTGTTTATCCACACTTTATGCAGTATAAAATTCTCGCACTTTTAATGTAGTATACTGTACAACGATTGATCGATACAACCTTTTAGACTCTGACCTTGTATCCTATAAATTTATTCCAGTGAAATCCCACTGGATTACAGTGATTTCACTGGATTACATTTAGAGAGTAGAAAATTAAACAGAAATTGAATCAGAATATGATTAACTCTCTGGTGATTGTCAACTTCTGGTTAAAATGTTGACGAGAAACCGTTACGTATTGGCGACAGAATCTAATCAATTTTTAAATCAAAATAATGAAACAGCCGCTGCCTATAATATATAGTTAAATGCCTGGGTAAATTTCAATTCGATAATGAACTGGTCAAAAAAGATGATTAATTTTCTATCAATACACTTAATTAAAGACTCTTTTTCATTCTATTGACTGTCGCTCAAATATTTAAAAAAAGATTAGGCCAAATGTTATCAGTCAAATGAAAATCTTCGGGGATTGAAATCAGTCAAGATTCTGGACCAGTTCGGAATTAAAAAGTACAGATTGATCCTTCAACAGCAGTAAGTAAAACACTAACTTGGAGAGTACGCGACATCCGGATCACGGATTCTGTTGAAACTTTAAGGACTGTTTTCTTATATGAGCGTTAGACCCTATAATATTCTGGCTTTGTTAATAATTTGATGAAAGAAAACAATCCTCAAAGTTTCAACAAATTCCGTGATCCGGATGTCGCCTACTCTCCTAGAAGTAGTCTTTAATATAATTTAACCATCATAAACTATATGTTCTATTTTCCAAAACAATATTTTAAAGAGAAGATTGATTTAAACCAATCTATTAGACTCTATTAAACAAAAAAGAAATTAAAGCAGACTGAACGCTCAATAACCGTTGAAATAACGTCCCACAGTTATACAGTCTACGGAATACAACTGTAGCTATTACCAGTAAAACAGTAGTACCACTATAGGAAAACTCATTGTTTTACCCCCGTGAAACATTGATTAGTTCCGCGAGGCAATATTAGCAGCCGGGGGAAACTTCTAAAAGCGCGTCAGATTTTACCGGTCAGTTAGCCCTGGCCTAATGGTAAAACCGCTCATTTACCGCTCCGAAACTGCAGGCCATTCTCTCACCCTCCCTGCAGCGCATAAATCCGGCGTGAACTTCGAGCGCAGCCGAGCGAAGCTATATAAATATATAGAAGAGTCCCCAGCTCGCTCACCCGCAGGAGGAGTCGTCCGATCGCGTCGAATCCGATCCCAGGGATCCGGCAAATATTTTACAAATTACGCGTGGACAAAACTTCGGGAATCGCGCTACGTACACTTGAAACGGAGAGCCGCTCCGAAGTTCCGGCTCTCTTTCCCAAGTACCGAGCCGGCGAAACGACGCTTCGGCGCGATGGCGACCAGGCGAAACTTTCGGCGAGATACTGCGCTATCCCGGGCGGCGCGCTGGCCGTTTGAATAATTTATTAACTTCTCGATAGGAGGCCGAAGTTGCTGGCACTTTGACGTCATCTAAAATTGATCGGTGTCGAGTGAGCTCTCGAACGAGCTTTGTTTCGCTTCTTCTTCTTGTTTTTTTTTTTTTTTTTTTTTTTAAGCGACGTCCGCGCTTCCAGGGAGCCAGGGAGTTATCTTGGGACAGGGGAACTCTTGGAAAATTTAGCGGCGCTTTGAGTACTTTTAATGAGCGCAGACTGGAAAAATGATTTAATCTGTGTTGAGTGAATGTCGGGAGGTTATTATAATTTTTTTTCTTCTTTTTTTGTACTTTAAATAGTTGTAACGAGATGGATGTCTTTGAATGTAAAATAAAATAATCACTCTATTTTTGATTAATGAGCATTTATTCTTGACTGGAATTTTTCTGTTACGCACGCAAAATCAGAGCGAGGAATTTGAAAAATTCAAGTTTGTTAAAAAGAATGTGGATTTTTTTTTATTCTATAAAAAAGTTTCATTGTCAACTTAATTTTCTGCTTGAAATTCTTAATTCATCTTGTCAAATGATTTTATTGTTTAAATATTAAACGAAAGTTGTAAAATTGAAACTTGATATAAATAAAAATAATAAGTAGTGACCCTGTAATTAATTTATAAATGAAAAGGAAAGGTATTTTCTTCGTACTGATGAAATAACTCTGTTTCCCGGAGAAAAAATTGCTCTTTCTAAGAAAAAGTGAAAAAGCTCCTTCAAGTTTCTTTATTTAATTATACTAGTTCAAAGATACCCGTAGAAAAATAAACTACTGGACACGAATAACTCTAAGAAGTATTAAACTAAGAACTACTAAAACTTATATTGACGAATTTTTGGATTCTACTATAAATAAATTGGCCATAAATCATTAGTTTAGTCAGTACTTACTGACACTTTTTGGGAGTATTCCTGAGTACTTGCAGTTTCTTGACAATTAGTAAGTTCATAGTTAGTAATTTTTCATTAGGCAGCTCGTTAGCAATTCATCAGTAGTCAGTTAGTAGTTTATGCAAAAAATTTTTGTTTATCATTATAAAAGAAATTATCCAAATTTGTAAACAATTTCTCAATAGATTTAGTGAAATAAAAAATACGTAAGCAACTATAATCTTTTAAAACCTCCATGTACTCCTTAAGAGTTGATCATCAAATGCGTGTACTATACAAGGCAACAGCCACCCCCTTCCTCCTTCGTACCCCACGCCAATTGCATCGCTTCTGCTCCTTGGGATCGCCAAGAACGTCTCTAATCGACGAAGTGCCTGGCCGGCGAACGGCTGCATCGAACCTAAGCAAACTCGCCGAGAGCTTCCCGCTTGACCGTAGGTCAATCGACTTCCCCCTCCCCCGCCTTTCGACTCCTCGAAAAAAGAACATGCAGCGGGATTGAATCGAGCACCTCGCAGCGGCCTTCAGAACGAATGTCGCGTCGCGACGCGATTCGATACTCGTCTAAGTGCTGGAGGGCTCCGCCGCGGCACTTCGTCAAAAACCTGGGCTATACTCTCGATTTGACGATATTGCTTCAGCGCCCCCCTCCCCCTGCCCCCACATCCGCCGAGCACTCGAACTACTCTCCCCGTTCGCGCGAACTTCCTCCTCGACGATTTATTATTTCGCGGGTATTGCGCGAAAACCGGACCTCGCGAAGTGCAGCTTATACTCGCCCGAGACATCTCGGGATACATTGCCGCTTCTCCCTTTATATTACTTACGAGGAGAGGTCACAACACGCAGGTCCGGAATCTCGCTTGAATTCTGGAAAAATAATTTTTATAGTAAGAAGGATGATGAATAGAAGGATCTTGCAGAACCAGTTGATTTAATATAATTTATTGTGCCCACGTTTCGGCCCTGATCTGTAGCGCATTCTTCAGAGCTATACAGAATTTTTAGCTATAATAAAATAATTTTTTTTTTTTTTTTTTTTTTTCGAAAATAATGAACGCAAATGCAAATTTATTTTGTAGTTGAATTTTAAGTTGTTGTTGTTTTTAAGTTGTTTACTTATCGTTTTTATATTTTTATGCTAAATTGACTATAATTTGTGAGTTCTTCAACGTCCTCGCTCGCATATGCTCACTGACAATCAGTGATATATAGCTGTTTACAAATCAGTGAAAAATTCTGAAAAAGAAAAGTATCAATATACCTCATTGAATTTGCATAGGACAGGAAATATATTTTATTTATGCATTTGAAAAGAATTCCTTTATTATGAAATTTTTATGCAATATGTAAAAAAGTACTTTTCTATGTTTTTTTTTTTTTTTATATGAGCGAGAAAAAGAAGAATTTTAATGCACTTGAAGGAATTTCAACACACTTGTACATTTCATGAACTCTTTTCCGCTTGCAACTGACTATCTGCAATAAAGCACTTTCTGAAATCGTCCAAGGTCATTCTAGGGAAGTGCAGATATCAAAAACTAAGGACAACTGAAATAAAAAGCTTTAATTCTAGTAGTAATTTAACTGAATAGACAAAAAGAAACTATTTATTTGCTTAAAAAATAATAATTTGTGTATTTTTGCAAAAGTGCAAGTGTAATTTAAAAACTCAAGTATCTCTTGGAGAAATAGGCATTAAAAACATTAATTAAGCGTAACTGTAATTTTGTAATTACACGGGCCCTAAACATTAAGCAGAAGTAGTGATGACGATAATAAAAAAAGAAGCGTCAAAGTTACAAACATTAAAGAAGTTTTACACAAACTATTTTCAAAATTTCGTCACTCATTTTAATTACACGTACCCTTCAAGCCGACAAATTTTTTTCTTAATCTGATAAAACTCCATTTCTACCTAGTTTCTACATTCTACGCTTTATTTTTAGCTTAAAAGTCTCCCGTTGTTACTATTACTTATATTAATTACTATGTTGCATTAATCATAATTCCGACACCGGAGCATTCATTATTTTCCATCCAAGAATAATTATAAAAGAAAATCCAGAGTCCGAAGGTTACGTCCTCTCCTCGTAAACGTTTTTATCGTCCATGCAGATGAACCGCAAAAAAAAGATACTTCTTCGGGTCGAGCTGCTTTTTTGTCCTTTCGCTAATCGAGAATGCAAGTGCATAGATCCTATACCTCGTATGGACGCATCTCGTGCCACTAGTGGCGCAGTGTGCAGGGATCCGCGCGTCTCCAGCGATTTCGCATTCAAATCCGGCGCGTCGATATGAGGATCGCGTGACTAACGGGCAACTGGAGCTTATTTGAATAATTCGCGTTTCTCGGCCGCTGCCGGGAAATGTCGGGCGAGGCCGACGACTCTTGAAAGCGGTACGTGCCAAAAGAAAAACCGACGGCCAGGGCTGAATATAGTGTGTATATACGATCGTCGAAAAAACGGCGTGACGGTTACGTCTTACCCTCCTCACACGGCGGACGATTCAACAAGTAAAATTCGCGGGCAGAAACAGTCGGACGTTCGGCCGAGAGGGATCCCAGGCGTGCGTATAACAAAAGGGGCATTCGCGAGCTGTCAAGGAAAAGAAGGGCCTCTTATCCTCCGCGACGGCTGCTCGTATCGGATCTCACCGCTCGGCAGGAGGTATTTATTCGCGAAACGTTACTGTTACGTTTGTTGGAAGAAGTAGTCTGTCGTATTATTGTGTTTATACGGACACTTTTTTTTTCCTTTAAACGGACGTTCGTAGGGTATAATCACTGGGGGAGTTGTTTAATTTTTTGTTTGCAATGCGACCTGCTTCTGAATGCATATACTTCGAGAAGGATGAAGTACTAGTACATTATAGCTATAATGTTAAATTGCTGCAAGGAGACTTTACATAATCTATTGCCGTAATTGTATTTGCATACACGTATATATACATAGTTTCGTGTACGTACGTACCTCACTACATAATTTATTTACCGGTAACATCGCTAAGCGCTGCAAATATGTACGTCAGCTATCTTGTAGGAAAAAGTTCTGCAAACTTTTCCTACGGGATCTTCTTTATTTTAAATAAAATAAACAGTTATTGTGTTCGAATAGAACGGTAATTTAGAGAAAATTATATAATTTAATGGGATAGTCAAATTTGATGAGTAAAATCTCCAGGTAACCTTCGTAACTTTGATCACTTTGCATATATTAACGTGCGTTGGGTTCACCGTTGTGTTCACTGAAAATCGAACTATACACTGAGAGGGAAGAATAAAGTTGCAATTAATGTGATATATCTCATAACTGTGCATGTGCATACGATACATATGCGCACAAATTTCCGTATTTCTGCAGCCAAAATGAGCTATTCCTAGCTATGTTGAGTTAAAGTTTACTTAACTTGATATAAAATAATAATTATCTAAGCATCTGCTTTTAACTAATTACTTCCCATGAAAGTAATGAAATAACATCAAATAATTCAAGGACTATGTATTAATTTAATCCTGTATCCTTATGTATTAATTTAATCCATGTTACATTATCTGCAACAAATTTATTAGATTAGAAAATTAATTAGAACAGTGTTTACATTTTATTGGCACTTAAAATAGATTTCAGTGTTATATTAGATAATTTAAATACTTAATGATATAATTATTTTCATTTATCCAGTCATGTTTATTCAACAATTAAACACATTTTTAATTAATCAAATTGGAATATATTGAATGCACATAAAAATTCTTTGAATTTCAGTATCATGTGACCGAAAATTTATCCAACTTTAAACAATCCAAATTCATTCTTCAAACGCCTCACAATATCCTGCGATCGTTTTTCTTTTTAAGTAAAAATTGTATGACATGAAATGTATCTTTTTGAAATCGTTAATAGATTTGTTTAAGTAGTGAAAAAACTGCGGAAATGAGATAACATTTTTTCTCGGATTAATCATCTGATCAGCTGAATGCGATTATAATAAAAAAACTGCATGATTAAAACATGACGAGTTAAAAAGCACATTTAAAATCATACTTAGATATTCATACTATGAGAGAGTAAATTATAATAAAAGTTTTCCTGGAGTATTTCCACGCGATTAGAAGTTCACTTTATTCCCCCCCTCAACTGGTGTTCAGAAAGTACTGCAATCGTAAACTCTTCCGCATCTACAAATTTATTTATTTACTCATTATAAAATAGGAAAAAAAGCCTTACACACAATTTATAAAGAAGGCTATAATTAATTACTAATTGCAATAATTCCCCCTCCCCCAAAAAAATGAAAAATATTCTACACCAGCACCTAAATTCATTGCCCCCGAAAGAAAAAGAACAAAACAAAAGAAGATCCAAGTCAGCGCTTCCCCGAGGGATATAAACTAAGCGAAATCATCGCTCAGCCGGTTGAAAAAAAGAAACCAGTTGCGTTTTGTTCCCTTTCATCGGCCCGAGCGAATCCCCCCATCGGCGCGTCGCGCGGAAAATCCAAAAGCCGTCATCATCGATTCCCAATGTAGACGGAGTGCGCGCAAGGCGGTCCATTGTCCCGCGGTTCCGTTTGCCCGGTGCCAGCTGCACGTGCCGCCGATGTTTGCTCCGGACGAATAAGCGCCTGGGCCAACCCCCGCACCCCCAATGCAATCAATAGGTACTACCGTTCGTCGACTATTGCTTTTTCTCGCGCGCGAAACACCTCGCGCCTTCCTTTTATTTGCAACCTTCTTTAATTGTAATCCAGCTGATAGTGGGCGAATCCTCGCGGGGATGAACGACCCAGTTTTCTCGCTCGGTTAGTTAAAATGTCGAATATGAGAGTCTAACAATGGGGAATTTTTTTTTTATCGCTTTGATTTATACGGCTGAAAGTGCGTTCGATACTTTCTTTTGTGACGGGTTTGAATGCACCTATAACTGCCGTTCATGCTGAATGGATTTTGCAGTTTTCAATCTATTTTCATTTCATTTTTAATGATTATGTCTCTCCCTCTGAGTGCACAGTTCGTAAAAAAAACTATTTTCACTTTTATGCACACCTGCGGTGGTGATTAAATGATTCGCAAAAAAAAAAGCTAAAAAAATAACGAAAAATAAAAAAGTTAGATGTTATTAAAGTTATAAGGACTTTATCTTGTTTTACTGCAACAGTTTTATTTAAGTCCAATAAATAGATAATAAATAATATAGCCAGGTTCTTTACGTGAAGTTAGATGAGTAGTTATCATGAGTAGTTATCATCAGTTGTAGGATTAGGATGATCAAGACAGATCATATTATTTTTAATTAAAATATTATTATTTATTTAAATCATATTATTTATTTAAAAATTGTCGAACGTCGACAATTATTGAGTATTAGAATAAATTGCAGTAGTAATTGTTAAAAAGTACAAGAATTTTTTAGTGTCTTCAGCAGAAGTGTCATGTATGTCTAAAGTAACGCAAGATAATAGAGTCATAATCGTACTTATTATAAATTATATTTTCCGTAGAAAATAATCGTGACTTTATTTTTAATTTTCCAGCGTGACGCATGGAATTGAATATCGTTAGAACGCAAGCCATTTTCTTGCTGTAATATGCTAATATACCAATGTAATATATGTATACAAAAAATTCATAAAAATGTTAACGATTGTTAACACTTAATTTCAGTTAAAGATTTTGCATTAGTTGTTATTTAAATGAGATAGTTATATCTCAAGCAAAAATTGCCATTGTCTTTTAGAAAATGCTAATATCATTATTGTAATATTTTTATTTATTTATTAAATATTATACAGACTTTGTAACTCATTACAGAAGAAATATAGTACAAAAAGAATAAAATCCATTGATAACAGAAGGTAAATTAAAAAGAAATTGTAAAAGAGCGCAAATCATTCTTGAACACTCCAATTTGAGCAATATTCGCGAACGCAGCGGTTTAATTATCCCAGAATTGCTTTAAACGACTGGATATATAAAATAAAATCCAGTTTTACATGTAACCGTGTACATTCTTCACATAATGAATAAATTTTACTCCAATTAAATAAATGAATTAATTAATAAATCCCATGAAAGTTGATGTTTAAGTGTACTGTATACATCAATTTCAAAAAGTTGCCCAATTAACTAAAAAAAATTCTTCCTAAAATTCAGAGATTTTCCCGCATCTCTAATTAACGAGTACACAAACGATTGCCCCCGAAATTCATTCAATCGCACGAAAGTACGCAGTCCTTTATCGCAGCACTCCAACATCAACCGAACTCTCCACTAGGACTCGTTCAATCGGCCGCGATCGCCTCGGGCCACCTGAAGCTTGGCTTTTTAATGAGCACCTTGATTAGGCGCAGGCACAGCCCGGAACGCCCCGCGCGTGCCTACGCACACACACACACACAAACACACACACACACACACACACACACACACACACACACACACACACCACAGGACTTCGACAAGCGCGCCCAGTGTGCCAAGCGTGCGTTACGAATTCACGGGCTGGTCATTGTGGGAGGCGCCCGGCGCTTAATGCTATGCAAGCTCTTCGCCCATCCGGCTGGGCTCGCCGGGGGGGATGTATTATGTTGGTCGTATAGCTCGAGCCCGCACGTGCCGCGCCACATGCTTAGACCGGCGCTGCAAGTTCCCGCAGCGTCACTGGCATCGCTCGCGTGTTTGCCATTGTGTTGACGGGCGACTTCCTTTTTTCAAGTCGGCGAGCGAATGAGAACGAATCTGCTAGAGTAATTCGGGTATCGAGTGTTTGGTAATGGTTTCTTCTTTTATCGTTTGACGGGCTGTTGGGAGAATTTTGAAGTTTGCGCGAAGAGGTCGTTTGGGGAGTTTGAGTAAACAATGGGTCTGTTGTCTGCGGATTCTGTGCGGTTGAATTGCGCGAGGCAAAGCGGAATTGTTAGTTGGAAGTGGCTGGTAAATGTTAGTTTGGGAACTGACGTTTAATTGGGATTTTTTTTATTGTTTATCAAGATAATTATTACACTGAGAGAGAGACTGCTTATTGTAAAAATTAGGGAGTTTTATTCTCTAAAATTATACGTGAAAAAATGGATTCGTCAGATATTACGCAAGCTCTGGAAATTTTTACGGGAAAATCAATCATTTTGAGTAGTTGGCGAAGCTTTGTAACTTTTACAAGAAAATCTTCGTAATATTTACGTAAAAAACTTTATGGTTTGTACAAGATTTTTTCCGTAATTTTTATGAGACAATCTTTGTAATTTAAACAGAGCTTTTTTTTGTAAAAATTACGGTTTCGCCAACTGTTTAAGATTCACAACAGATTACGTTTATTCGCGTAATTTTTCCGGGTAAATTAACCGGAATTTTTACAAGGAAATTTTCTCATTGTACATGATGTACTCTTGAGCTTTAAGCATATAAATGTTAAAATTTTTAATCTCAAAATCGGAGATAGTTATATCCAAAATTATTATATAATGCTCAATTAAAGACTGCTCAATTAAAACCCCATTAAGTAATCA
Organism: Sycophila texana; assembly: GCA_035582955.1. Lineage (NCBI taxonomy): Eukaryota > Metazoa > Arthropoda > Insecta > Hymenoptera > Eurytomidae > Sycophila > Sycophila texana. Next base: position 1,477 of record JAWWEN010054747.1, on the reverse strand, counting down.
AATCCCATTAGCAACATAATGGAGCTTCTACGGCAAGCACGAATTTACACATCAAGTGAAATTCCTCCATCAAAATGATATCGAATATTACAGGCACCAGTTTCAACATTTTCATTTCCATAAAAAAAAAAGAAAAAATCTGTATAAAAGCTCGAATCAAATTCACAAAGCCGAAATGTTTCGGTCGCAAATTCGACCGAAAAAACAGATCACTCTCAAAATTGCGCCCCGCTATCAGCATCCATTGAGAAGCAATCTACAAATGCACGAAGCACTCGCGCGCAGCTCGACATTCCCAAGCCCAAGCTAAAATCAAAATAGAAAAAAAAAATCAATTCGCTCCCGGCCTTCGCCGAGCCACGTATAATATCCAACCGATACGCAGCCCCCGCATCTACCATCCCAGATAAAAAAAAAAAGCACTCGAGAAGAAACTCACAATCAGAGCAACTCCCATCGCGAGCTTCTTAATCATCTCCGGCGCAAATAGCTTACAAAAAGGAGGAGGAGCGAGCGCCTGGAGACGGCGACGAAAAGAAGGAGTAGCAGTGCCGAGTATAAGAAAAAAAAAAGATAGAGAGATAGAGGAAAGGAGAAAGAGGAGAAGAGGACCCTCGCAGCGGCGGAGTTTCATTTGCGACGCAGTAGTACTCGTCGATCGGAGACTTCGCAGCGATGCGGGGGAGGGGGTGGGACCTCCCGATGTTTGGATAACGGATGCTCTCGAGGCGGCGCCCCGAGCTTGCGGAATCGGCGAAAAATCTATCGGGTCGGCCCCCGTAAAAAGAGGAACGAGGACCGGGGTGGGAGCCCCGGCCGAATGCGATGAATGCCCGAGTGCCCTTTTATCCCGGCGACCGATAACGCATATATATAGAAGGGGGAAAACAGGAGGGTGAGCCGTTACGAGGACTCCGCGAGGAGGCAATAGGAGCGGCGGAGGGGAATTAGCATATTTTCAGTGTACGCGCTGGACAGTGGTTGCCACGGTCGTCTACTCAGGATTAATTTGAATTTTAGAGCTGCGATTCTTTACGCCGGGGCCACGCGCGATTTCGAGGATTCGAGAGTTACGCCGGTCGATTTTCCGCCGGTGTAGGGGGCAAGGCTGCGACGTTTACGAGGATATAGAAATTTATGATTCGGCCAGATGTTGTAACTTGATAATTTTCTTATATAGGAGCATGTAGTACATACTTTAAGTTTATTGTTTAGGTATTGAATGATGTAATAAAGTTTTTAATTTTTGTAAAATATTTTTTTTTTTTTTTTGTTTTCATTTTTACTTTATTACTTTAGTTTTAATTTATAATTTATTTCATTAGGAATGGCGCACCCTTAAATTTATGTTGAACATCTGCGCAAAATCCCTGCGCAGCAGCGCGTCTTTCTTTATCAGTTTACACTGAGAAAAAAGTCAAAAGTAAATTTAACTATACACCCTAGTAAACCGGAATATAGTTAATTTTACCAGAAT
>JAWWEN010054712.1:0-37290 GCA_035582955.1 Sycophila texana | reverse complement strand
TTAGAAGATGGCACACTCGTATTACCTATGGATTTTACTGCAGATTATTGCAATATTGTACCTGTTGAAAACGTACAACCTTCTACTTTAAGTGCTAATTTAACAGACCAAAGTTTACAAATTTGTTATATTTAAATTTTGTTAAATTTCAAAAAATGTTGAGAATGAAATAAATTTAATTTACTAACTAATAACTACCAAAAAAGATTATTAAATACCCTTCACTTTTCAAATAAATCAAATATATATTTGACAAGAGTTCCGACGCTATAGCCAGCCGATTCATGTGACTCTCGTGCCCCACGCGTGCCCACTGGTGGGGCACGTAGAGCAATTTTCAAGATTTTTTTATTTGATTTTTGGTTAAGAAGTTAAACAATAAAATTATTTAAAAACTACCGCATGTGATTCCTTACATATTTTTCTACACTCTGTATTTTTTTCAATGCCTCAAACTTTCTATATATTGTGTAATTATTATTAAAAGTTAGGGTGTCCATGACGCCCCACCCTCCCCTACTCCTGTATAATCGAACACGACTTATGAGAGATGGCTTCTGCTACTCAGCTGGTTCTGGCGGCTAATCTTTAACCTTGTTTGTTGATTATTTATTTTCACTGATTTTTAATGTCTTATTGGATATACACATGCTAAATAATTATTTTTGCTGCATTAAATTTTTCAATCTATAGCATTGGTTATTAAAAAGTCAAGTAGGTATGTTTGTTTTACCCTTGAATCGTTTTTCGTTTTACTAGGCACCTGTTTTATTATTTTATCAAAAGTAACTGAAATTTATTTTATGATTAATTTTAAATAGGATGGCTGCATCAAAGGCATTAATTTATTTTGTACGACGCAGACACTTACTTCCTTTTACATTGCCACTGACCTCCACTAAGAGTCATTTATATTTACCATTTTCTCAGTCACAAGTAAATTATTCTTCCCAAAAGTCTGTAACTAAATCTGAACAGAATGAAACAGGCAATCAGGTACAAGTTGGTTTTGCAGAAGTAGGTAAATTTGAAATTTCTTTATTTTTTATGCTTTTAATTATTGTTGTCCAGTATAATTAATTTACTTATATCTTTCAGTCAAAGAGACCACAAAGTCTGCTTGGTACTTGACTATTATTATAGCTGGTATTGGTGTGACAGGCACAATGTTTTATGCTATTTTTCGAGAGTTATTTTCTAGTAAGAGTTCAAACAGTGTGTACAGTTTAGCAGCTGAAAGGTGTGAATTTCACCCAAAAGTTATTGATGCTCTTGGATTACCAATTAAGTGTTATGGAGAAGAGACTCGAAGGGGTAGAAGAGGTCACGTAAGGTATGAATATTGATAAATAATTATCAAAATTAATTTTCTTATTAAAAATAAAATATTAATTAAACAATTTTTTTAGTCATGCTATATATGAGAAAAATGGAGTTCAGTATATGAGGATGAAATTCTATATTGAAGGAGCACGTAAAAAAGGCACAGTGCATTTAGAAGTGAAAGAAGTACGTATGACTTAATAAAAATGTTTGTTGTTATTTTAATTTAAATTTTGAGTTTAAGCACAAGAAAAATTATTTAAAAATAGTAACATTAAATAAAGTAAGTTTAAATTTAATACAAAATCTTTTGCCCAGGATGCAAATGGAAATTGGATGTACAGATATTTATTTATCCAGCTAAATGATATGGCTCGAACTGTGATTATTCTTGAAGATAACAGAGATGTTGAAAATATAGTGTATACTAATCCCGAAGAAGCACATGAACTCATGCCACCTGGATTTAAAGAAAAAATATAATACTACTTATAGTACTTTTTTTAAGTTTAAATGAATTTCATGAATGTGGTATGTACATATGTAAGTCAAACAATTGTTTCCTTGAACAGTTGTTTAAAAGCAATTTAAGTAATGTATTTCTCAATAATATGAAAAATACAAAGCAAACTTTTAAAATAAAATAATCTATTTGCAAAAATGTTGAATAATTTAAGTATTTTAAAAATTTCATAAATATATTTAAGTCAATAATCGTCAAATAAAAGATTCGATATTTAGATATAAAAGTTCAATACCATTTCAATAAGATTATATAGCATGATACACTGTGGTACATCCCTGAGAAATATTCTCTTTTGGAAATTGTTTACGATTTTGAGTATAATCCAGTGTATATTCCATCTGGATGGCAAAGCATCATATTTTAAAGAGAATTTTAAATATCGTTAACTTTTAAAAGGTTCTTTTTGTCTTATCTCAAGCGAAAATCGTGACCAAAAAATAATAAAAATACCAACTACGTATAAATGAGCATATAATTACACTGTTTCCGTCAAAAGGGTGTAACTGAATATTCGTTTTAAAATATTAATTATCTTTGAAATATTTAAATATTTAGAAAGCAAGAAAGTCGACTTAACTCTTGCTAGGAAACCGCAGATATTATTTGTTTTGAGAATAATCAAAAAATTTACATTGCAATTTTAATGTTTAATTATAATATAACTTAAATTAAAATATGATGACTTTTCGCGAACAGATTGAAAAAAAAGGTAAAAAATATATATATTTAACGGAGTGCAATGGTTATAATTAGGAACTTCGTAGATTTGACATTTTACAGTCTACAATGAAGTGTCGTTGAGTCATGCATCGTGCTTGCTCAATTTCCTCTGGCCTTAGCCTGTGGAGAATCAAAACCGAAGCTGGTTCGTTAAATGTCGACCTACAAGACGCGCGGACGCGCCCAACGCCAGCGAACAATTGGAAAAATTAGGTAATCCTTCGCAACTTTTCTTTTCTCATTTTTTTGTTGTCGATAATAAAGGATGATTTAGTTAATAAATTGTCTATTGGAAAACAAAATGTTTAAATAAGTTTGAAATAAATAAATAATATTTAACAATTAAATAAAATGGATTCTCTGATTATAGTAAATTCATAATATTGAGAGAGGCTCGATGCAATAAAGGGAATTAGCGCATCTTTTAAAGTAATCGAGTTTTTAATTTTTATATTAGAAACAAATCATTCTATGAAAAAACAACGAGTATAAAATAGTTTCTAGTTTGACTGCGCTAAACGATGGTATTTAAAAAAAAATCATTTTTCGCTCTTAATTTGTTTAAATGTACCCGGATGCAAGTCCCTTATTGTGTATAGAGCCCTTCAATTTCTCAGATTCATCGCGATTTCTGAAAAATACTTAAAAAATACTTAAAATTTCTTATCAGATATACTGTACGTACGTTTTTTTTAACAATCTTCCAGGTTTCCCTATAGTTTAAGGATTTAATCGTAGAGACCATTTCATTTACCCACCTAGTATCAGTGCAACTCCAATGTGGACGCATATAATCGCCGGATCATCCGGCAACTGCTGTCATTTGACCTTTGACAACAGGTTCATGTTCCGCGACGGACGTGCTGCTTGCGATTATTACTGCCGATTGCCTTTGACGATAAGTTTTTTTTTCAAATTAATTATTTCTTTAAATTTTTGACATTTAAAAATTCAAATAGTCGAAGACTTCATAACTAATCTTAAAGGTAAAGAATCTTCAGAACAATGATCAAAGAAGTACAGACTACTGCGTTCTTCTATTCATTCACGATCGAGGTTCACGCGCGGTTTAACGAACTTTTATTTCCGCACGCAATGGCAATCGCGCAAATTGAAGATAATCGACGCTAGCGATTACATGCTTTCTTCGTACATACATACAAGATACCTACATCTAAATAGTCAAACATTAGCTATCAACGCCAATTTTAATTCGACGATTTCACAAAAAAGGAAGTTTTTTTTTTTTTAACTTGCTGCAAAAATTTGAATGAACACTTTATATCGCGCAGAAAATTCAAGTATAAGGTATTTAACAATCGGTGACGGATCCATCAGTTGATCAATTCTCGCGGTCGTTTAAAATTGCACTAATATAAATCTATAATTAAAAGCTCGTGAATAATAAAAAGCTTCTCCAGCGCGCGCGCGCGCGACGGTTATAAAAATCGCTCATCGCCAAACATCACGCCCTCGGCGAGCCGAAAGATCTCGGAATCTCGCAACTGCACTCGCGGCGCGAGCCGAGAGCGTCACCTCGGCTGCGCCAAATAAGATGCTGGGCGATCGCCGGCGCCGAGCGCGTTGCGCCGCGGCGGCGGGAGTTTTCTGCTGGCGCGATCTATGTGTATCGATACTTTGAAGAGTCGCGGCTATACCAGTCCAACGGCAGGCTTATAGTCGACTCCACCTGGCCCACACCCGCGCCCATTCGGCGCGAGCAAACAAACGCGCCGTTTTCGATTTCAGCTGCAGGTGCAGTGCGTTGCCGGGGAAAATGAGAAGAAGACCGATTGGGAAGTACTTCGCGCGATCTTTGGATGGTCTCGGTTATTGAAGAGGAAAATTATCGGGGGTGTTCAAGATTTTGGAGGAAGACATGGGTAATTGCTGCTCGTCGTGCGCGAAGCTGAAGGGCTTTTTTAAACCGCGCACGAGGAATATCGTGCCGTCGTGCACTAAACCGGAGTGTCTGCCGAAGCCGCCTGAAGTGACTATTTACGGTAAGTTGAAATCGAGTTCGCGTGGATATAGGTGATCTGCAAGAGTAAATAAACAATTGGATTGCGATATAAAATTCGATTTTATGTACAGGCTTTTTTTATACTTGTATAAGTGAATTTTGTGGCTATTGATCGAGTATTAAAGCAATTTAAAAGCTTTATTTAAGTTTCTGAATTAAACTAAAAAAGAATCAATATTTCAACTTTTATTTTAATTTGTATAACTTCTAATAATGTAGAAATGTCGTTTATTATTTACGTAAAAAATAATTTTGTTAAGAATCTGAAAAGTTTTTATAGAGAATTTAAAATTCCTTCTACACTGAAAAAAAATTTGGTAATTTTAAGTAAATATTTACTTCAATAGTACTTGTTAAATATTTCTTTGAATCAACTAACTATTTTTTTAAATTAAATGAATTTATTTGTTTCTACAATAAATTTAGTAGTTTCAAAAAAATAATTATTTTATTCAAAGAAATATTTAACAAGTACTATTGAAGTAAATATTCACCTATATTAACAAATTTTTCTCTCAGTGTATGAACAATAAAAACTCACGTAATAACTACAATACTGTCCAAAATCTAAACCGAACTAAAAAGAGAATTATACGATCATTTGTACTAATCTTCGACGTAACAAGCATGGCCTTATCTTATCGCGATCATCTACTGGGGCGATCCATTGCGTACAACGTCGAAAAATTCCAACAATCCGATCCACGCGGTGCTCGCCGCTACTTCCGAACGAGTGTCACTCCCTTACGAATAATTGCAACGATTATCGCCAAGGTAAAAATGCAAATGAGGTATGGAAGAAAAAAAGCTCGCGCGGATTCCATTGTGGACTTTTGTCCCTTTCGCGCGGCGCACCGCACTGGCAAATAATAAATGCGGCTATTATAATTGCCACCCACTTTTTAACGACCGATGCGCGTTACGCGCCATTATGCGCCGGAGATTCAAAAGTAAAAAAGGTTGCGCGGACATCCCACGTCTACGTTCCACTTTTTTTTTCATTTTAATGCCACGATTCTTCTTTTATTATGTAATTTTTTTATAGAGAATAAAATTAGTCTTTTCTGGATAATGTACTTTCTGAACATATCGGAATAATTTTTCCATTTATCACTTTGACGTTGAGTCTAAAACTCTTCGAGTCTTCAATTTTTACACTAAAAGAAACATTTTTATTTTATTTATTCTTTAGAATCTTATATTAAATAAAAACAATCAACCAAACTGTAAAATCATCAATGAAAAGTGAAGATAAAAAAAGGAGAAGATCGAACGCATTACGCAACTCAGAAATTGCAAGAAATATGCTATAGCAAATGCCAAATTCGACATTTCCATTTCAGTTTATAGACCTATTGATAAAGAAAATAGACATCGTTCGCTAGAAATACCGCCACTTTGCGTCTCTGCAAACCGCACGCTTAAGTTATACTAATCTTTCACGATCCGACTAATTGATTCCACTAACGCTGCATGCAACTCCCAGTGCCTCCCTAAAACCGCAGAAGCGTATATCGCCGAAATTGCACTTTTACCTTCGGTCCGTGATCGAGTTCATATTATTAGGCCGTCAGAATCTGCAGCGCTGTCGCGATTTTTCGGCGCGCATTGTTAGTACTCGTCGACGCGTAAATTTTATGGAATTCGCGGCTCTTGTAAAAGTTTACAAACCATCGCGCCAGGCGAATATAAATGCTGAAGGCCTTCGGCTGTACGGAACCCCGTGGCCAACATTCTGGAAATAGGTCCGGTTGTTGTCCCTCGGAAATCGGAGTGCCTGTGGCGCACGAAAATAAAGCCGCCGCAACGATAAAAGCGAGCGCCGATGATACTTGAATTGTAATGAGATTTTCTGTCGTTATACAAATATAATTATGAGCGATGCGAAAAATTAGTAGTTGGAGTTTTCGAAGCTCTATTTATAATGCGTCAGACAAATGTTTGGCAAAAGGTGCATCCTGCTTTTCCGCTACAGAACAAATCTTTCAAATTCTATTATTAATTTCGTATTCGCTCGATCGCAACTGTCATCGTTAATATTCCTCATTCCAAGTAATCTAATATTTCTATTAAAATCAAAACGTTGAAATGTATTTCAGCGAATTTTGTCGTTTATTTAAATAATCAAGTGGCCTGCTTAAATCTTTAAGTCGTTGTGAACGGAATTATAGGTAATCTGATATTTGGCGGACTACTTTAGCAATTGGATTCCCCAATTTTCATTAATTTTCATTAATGGCTTAAATTGAAGTCCTGACTGTCCTAATTTGTCTTGCGCAAATAAATCTTCGAGATCCTCGCCGAATTAGACAGTCGTTTAAATGATTAAACACTCGGCACCTCCAAAACCAAGTCAATAAATTTATATTGCGTCATCTCGTTAAAGGTTCTCACAATAATTACTCCAAGCGAAGGCAACTAACGCTTAAGATCCTCTCTCGGTGGACGATAAAACAAAGAAAAAGCGACGCTCGATCTAAATCCAGATGATCGTAGCGAGAAAGGGACCGAGCGTTACATCGAGAACTCGAGCTTCCGCGCCATCCTAGTAGCCAGAGAACCTTGACTCCGTTGCCTTCTCAAGGCGCAGCGTCACCGATGCACGACCGTACGAGCGCTCCTCTATCTCTGCACGCGTAAATTTAGAAACTTCGCGCCAGCGCGCCGTGAATGAAAGTTACGATTGCACAATTCTTCGGCAGGTCCAGGCCGCCGGGTGATATCATCCGGAGCTTCTAAGCGATCCGTCGTTTTTTTTTTTTTGGACGGTCCATTGTTGTCGCTTAACGAAAGAGACGAAAGTGAGCGGGCTATTCGGAATCGCGAGGTTTATTGATGATGCTGACATCCGCAGGGTGAGACGTGCAAAACATCGCGTAGGTTAATCGACTGGCTTTGTAGAGAGATTTGCATTTTTGTTTATATTAAGTGGCTTTCTAGATGTATGCGTGGAGAGCTGAAAAATATAGCTGTTTCGATGAGGATTGTAGAGGAATAGGTGGATCGTAGGCGAGGAATTGGATCGAAAATAATTAGTGACTGGTTAAAGGATTTCTTGGAAAATAGCTTGTATACTGGTCGTTAAGAAATTGAGACAATTTTTATGCAATTTCGTTGAAACAACTTCAATGATGCTTATAAGTCGTGGTGAATTACTCGTGTGGGTATTCTGCACTCATACAGGAAGAAATTCTTGAAGATTATTAATATAATCTATTCAAATTCGTCAAAAATTTGCATAAGTACTGCACGCTCCTGTAAAAAAAAACCTACATATTATACTTGCAAAAATGCGTTGTAGTAGTGACCTTGGAAACTCGTAACAATAGTTTGAAATTTTCCTTCTTTCATATAGTTGAACGAATTAATTTTTAATTGTTTATGTGAGTAACCTACTATAAAAAATAACAATCTAAGAGATTTAGTTTACGTCATATAGCACGATTACGACTTCAAAATAATACTAATAAATTATGAATTAATGGGATTTATGAAAGGACAGCGTAAGTAGAATTTCTGATATAATGAAATGCCCAAAAATTTTAGAGGTATTTTAAAACCACGAAAAATTTGAAAGAAACTGGGAACTCTTAAAGATTGATTGAGATAATTTATATATTTAATTTTCTTTTGAGTCATGTAGATTTGTTGAAAATTTTCTGAAGTATAGCTTTGCAGTTGCATCTTGAACTCATTTTGCATCATTGATTTAATTAGGAGAAGATTTACTACTACTCAGATTTACTGCTAATCAATTCAATTTTCACATTTTATTCAAGTGAACTACTTTTCGTCGGACGTAAAAAACTAAAAATTCCAAATATTAATATTGCATCGCAAATTAGAAAATAGTGGAACATTACGCACAGATATCAATGTTAGTATTGAACGGCGCCCATTAATCATGAACCGCGACGCATGGTCACTTACGTTACTGAGTAAACATTATGTCAGCGTATGATACGCATTGGTCGTACGAGGGTTAAAAATAATTTATGGAAAGTGCACGAACAATTGTGCCTATTTCCTTAAAGAAAATTTATGTGCAATATAGAAAATTCAATGAAATTACACGAAACAAATAAAAAATGGGATTAATCATACATTCATCATGTACATACGTGATTAGAATATTTTATGTTAAAATGGTTTATAATTGTACGTTTTCGTGCTTCGGTAGTTTCCTCAATTGTTATAGTTTTCATTTCTCAATTGTAGGCACACCATTTTTAAAGCAGTCGAGCCGAAGATAATTATATTTCGAAATACCTCGATTATCATTAGAATATCCTTAAATAAATTGATCTTCCATAAATAGTAGGTGCACTTTTGCCGATGCAGTTGGCAAATTGACGTCTGATCGAGCGTTCGAAGAAATAATATTGACTCATATACCATAAAATTACGTATGACTAAATTAATAGTAGAAACATAATTTTTATTATCTGCTTCTTTTTTGTAATGTTAAAAGATGTCGTTACGCAAAGAATTAAAACGTCATATAAAAATATTTTTCTTTTATAACGCGGGACATAAAATAAATATGGATGTACCATTGACTTGAAAGAAACTCTCTAGCCGTTAAGATTTTATCACATCTTAAATCCTTCTTTCTTCAATGTTTTGGATGTATTCTTGAGTTTTATTTCAATTTTCTCTATACATAGTTGCTTAGAAGATTTTTTTCAAGATATCATCCCTTAAGATCCTTGGTAGACTCCAATTACTAGATTCAGCGATACTATAATTTACAATTGACCATAATTTATAATTGACTATATGGGAATTACATATTCACATCTTAATCTACACCTGTAGATCACCATCTACACTAAGAGAAATGTTTGCGTAAAAATTACTTTCTGGGAAAGTATTTACAGACTGACATTCTGACTGGCATTCTGAAAACAGTCGCTATATTTGACAGTAAAATTTACTATATTTATACGAAATTTACAAAAACTATTTGATAAATGTTACTTATACATACAGTATAAATTAATTCATACGTAAAACATAATTTTTTCAGAATGACCACTTTCTCAGTCAGTATACATTAATTTTTACTAGACATTTCTCTTAGTGTACTTCAACCCCCCTCCCCTAAAAAACAAAAAACAACAATTACCTCATCTCTTATTCTTCGCGCAATGAGCAACATTGCAGCCAACGATCGAAAAAACCTGCAATTAAGCTCTTCTCGAAACTCTTCGCGGCTAGTCCCGGGAAAAATCGCTTCTCCGGAAAACCCGTCCGATCCGCACGAAAAATTCGCAATCCCCCGTAAAAAGCCGTCCGCGTCACGCGGGAACGTCCAGGTGATTTAATCGCGGCGCCCGAAGTGGGTGACGGCTGCCGGTGCAGGTGCGTCCCACGTCGCCTCGCGCGTCCACGAGGCTTGACCCCACGCGCCTCAGGATCCATGTATGGCGCGCCATCGCCTCGGCAGAGGAGAATCAGCCTTGGAGCGATCTCTCGCTCCTATAACGCCGCGACCCCCTCCAAAGGCGGGTGGCGCGCGCTCGCGTGTGTCGCCCACCTCCGCGGCTCTATTATATCGCACACGAGGCGCCGCGCGAGAATAAGGGACGAGGCGCAGTGCGCGCGAGCGCTCCAACGCCGACGCCGATTTCGAATACAATTTGATTTTTTTACCGCGACGAGTCCGGAGCACAGCATGTTCTACCGATTCTACGACCGCTACCGAGTCTTCAATGACCGCAGGCGTAAGCCCTTTCCTTATCGGTTCTACTGTGAGTCCTCGATGCTTTTACGAATTTAGCGGCGATCGATCGATCGCTGAGGCAGCTTTTTTCATTATTATTTATTTTTTTTTATTTTTTTTTTTACGTTATTGTGATTTAATCGCTTGTGCAAGGCGCATTCGAGATGAGCGGGAGGTTTACGAGGCTGTCGCTTTCGTGGGACGAAGGGAGATGCGCTATCGCGACGTTGGGATTGCTTCTGACTGCATTAACGGGCGCTTATCGAATTTACATTAAATGCAATTATACTGGCGATGGAGATTGAACGTCTGAGTTGATCGCGGACGTTCGATTTGCGGTTTTTCCTAGCCTTTTCTGCAACGCGAGCCTTATCGCTGGTGATTTTTTTTTCATTTTTATCTGCGGAAGCAGAACTTTTTTTATCGAGTTTGAGCGTGACTTATGGCTTATTAACGAGGAATGCCTCTTCCGGAATAAAAAAAAAAAGAAAAATAAAAAAAGAAACGGATGATGATTTCGAGTGCAGCGGGTGATGTTGATGGTGCCGCGTATTGATCATTTTTCTCCTTAAATTTGCCGGCGTCCAATCGTTTCGGTTTCATGAAATTCCCAATGTTACGTACAGAAATAGTATCTTCCCGCATCGTTGCAATATATTTTCTTAGTCAGCTGCGATTTTCCTGAATAATTCATTGCCCGTGGACGCGCAGCTCTAGCGTAGAGATATAAATACTCAAAAAGTACTTTTCAAATCTTCATTCCAAAAGAAATGGCTTTGCAGTGTATGTCTTTTTTCTATTCTTTTCGTGTGATTCTCATTCGCGAGCATCAATGAATACTTATACTAACGCCTTGTAAATTAAGCATCATAAGTCAACTCCATCTTGAAACAGAAAAAAATATCATATATATAAGTCGTGTAAAATAATTTCGATTGTTGCTCATTTCAAAGTTGTATAATTATTGCAAAATTGTAAATAATCACGGAACGTACTGAAAAATGTTTTAATAAAAGTATCGAACTCTAACAGTAGCAGCTTTCACTTGTTCGTAATTCCATTATCATCGAGTGCCTCGGAAAAAAGTAACATTTTTTGCCTATTGAAGGGGAGAATTACAGTCGGTCGGTGTTGACGATCGTACACGTGGACTACTGCCTGGAGGACAATGGAGAGGATCACCGGACGTCGCGGTACCACTTGATGAGCCGAGACGACGGTCGAGCCCGACTGGTGATTCGCCGAGGCCAGCCGTTCGTCTTGGACTTGAATCTATCCCGTAATTATGATCCGGCGATCGACGGCATGTCCATCGTGTTTACCCTGGACGGAGTGAAGAGACCACAATACGGACATGGCACCCTCGTGGCAACGCCTGTTGTCCATCCTGGCGAGGCGTCCGATGCCGCCTGGCAGACCGTCGTCGATGCTTACGGTGAAAACTCACTCAGAATTAAGGTGAGAATAGGAGATTTCTTATTTTTTTTTCTTTAAAATACAAATGATTAAATCTGAATGATCTTCTTAAAAAAGTATATAATTTATTTCAATTTTATTTATTTATTTAAATAATTCAACGGACTATATACACTGAGAGAAATGTTTTAGTAAAAATTACTATACTGTTTTGAAACACAGGGAAAGACTCGACAAATAAAAAATGTTACTAGAATGTTTAGTAAAATTTGATAGACTTACAGTGCATTTTGCTGAACTTACAGTAAATTTTATTAACAAATTTTACTAAATTTTTTAGTAAAATTTTTTATTTGTCGAGTCTATTCCTGCGTTTCAAAATATTATAATATTTTTTATTAAAACATTTCTCTCAGTGTAGTCCAAAGATGAAATAATTAAATACAGCAATAAATTAAAACTAATGTAAACTTAAAATGTAAATGTGAACGATCTAAGAGAATTTTTAAATGATCCGATAGGACAAATTGATGTTACATTACTAATCTAATTTATCTAAAATAAACTGTAGAATAATATTTTCGTTTTTTGTTCTCTAAATCATTTGTCTTTTTTCTGATTTATAATTATTTGGCGAATGATTTTATTCAAATTATTTATCATTTTGGTTTTATTTTATAATGGAGACTAATCAGAGTTTCTTGCTTTTTGAATTTGATAGTTAATAAATTAAATAGTATTTTAGATAACATTAAAGTAAACAAAATTATGTATTTATTAGATTTAATTCTTTTTTTAAATGTAATGTTTATTAAGTTTTTTTTCGTAATTACAGTTTAACAATGTTATCTTTTGTTTCTTGGAATTTCCAAAGCGTTTTAATGGTCTTCAATAGTTAATTGCCGCTATTAAACATTGACATGTAAATACTCGTGAAAATTAAGAGTTTTTTTTTCATTTTAAGTGTGGTAAGATGACAAATTTAAGCGTTAAAATTGCGGATGCGGAACATCAAAGTATTCACTCCACTAAAACTGTCACCTATATAGTCACGCGTTTTATTTACGATTCTTAATTTTGAAATATCTTCATTTACATTCGGGAACCAATATAGCCAAGCAAGAATGAATAAGAAGTTAATTCACTTCATTGAAGAATCATTACAGTTCCTAATAAATAAATCCTTTACTGCAATCGGTAGCTCTTTCAAAGTATTTTTTTATTAAGCGTTCATTGTTATTGCAAACAATGAAAATTAAAATTTAATTTATTACAGTAAAGATCGAGAGACGTACGCGGAAACGTAAACGTCGTTTGACAATAAACAATTTTCTGAATCATCATCTGAATCACACCTCCTTGAGTCTATTAAAATATATACCTTATACTATTCAATTCACTATTCGCCTAAGCTGAGAAAAATGGTCCAGTAAAAATTATTATACTCTCTGGAAAAGTGGTCACAGACTGAAATTTTGAAAAAAATTACCATACTTTATAGTATGCATATGAAAATTAACAATAAAATTTTTTGATAAACTTTTCAATAAAGTATATTGTAAGCTTTTTCAGAATGTCAGTCTGCGACTTTCCCAGGCAGTATAATAATTTTAAATCGACATTTCTCTCAGCGTATATGAGTATAAAAATTATTTGTTAGACAAAAAAAAAAGATACTTTATTTCGAGATTAAACGGCAAGTGCTTACCGACTTAAAGGTTACCCCGGCAGCGGATGCTATTATTGGAAAGTGGAGGATGGATATCGACACGAAAAGAAGAGATGCTGAAGGTGCTGTCAGTTTCACGGTAGACAATCCGTTCTACGTGATATTCAATCCTTGGTCCCGAGGTGAGTTATGAATAGCCGCTGGCGAACCTCTTTGCTCGTTGAAATGCAAGTGCAATAGAAAATTAATTTTAACGGCCACTTTCAATTTTGCTTCTGGAGCAATATTTTGCAGTCAATAAGTCTATTTCAGGCGAAAACATATTTTTAGCAAGGGTTAGAAGCTCGACGAGCGCGTGAACACGCTGTACGCATGCCATACTGAATCTAAAACAAAGTAAAACAACGGATAAGTCGAGGCGAATTTTTTTGTCCTATAATTAGTCCACGGTAACGTAAACAGTTGTATCCTCAACTGAATACTCATTTCAAAAGTACATTAAAAGTAGTGTATATGTGACGGGACTGCGTCTCACCTCCAGAAATAAAGTAACACCTAAGACCACGACCGTCCCGTGCACGCTTCATTCTAAATGTAGATCAATGGGCTATTTAGTTGGAAACACTCGGGTATTATGCAAATGGGCCTCGCATTAAAAACAATTAGAACGGAGTCACTCGATATTATATTAATGTTTCTCGCAATGCGAGCCATTTCACTGACAGAGGCAGCCTCCGGCTTTGTTCTCATATGCTCTCGCAATTTTTCTTTTTCGCAAAGGACGTCGTCCACTTGGCGAAGGTTCTCATGCTCTCGCAATTTTTTTCTTTCGCAGAGGACGTCGTCTACTTGGGGAATGAAGCCGAGCGCCAGGAGTACGTGATAGCCGACACCGGATTGATATGGCGTGGCACCGGTAATCGCATGAGACCATCAGTATGGAAGTACTCGCAATTCGAGCGCGATATTTTGGATTGCGCTCTGTACATGATGGTCGACGTCGGCAAAGTTCGCGTCTCCGGGCGCAACGATCCCGTTGTCATATCGCGCATTTTGTCCGCCGCTGTGAGTTATTTTTTTTTTTCAAGATTTACCGCTCGTAATGGTGTATTTTCAGAGTGCGCCGCGGAGAAGAGCATTGTATGTAAATCGCAACCCGACAGGAACGTCAATGTTATACCGTTTTATTCGCGAAAAAAAATCGGTACAAGATTTTTCTTGTCATTTGCGTTGCTCATTATTCTTTTATTGTTAAAAGAAATGACGACATTCTACGCGGAGAGAAAATTGGCTAGTAAATTTTACAGGGTACCGTTGTAATTTTTTCGTAGACTGCCTATATTGGCATGTTTACAAGAATTTTTTATTTTTTTAAATTTCTAAGTTCTCTAAAATTTACAGTAAAGATTTCTCCTCACGATAAAATAGCATGCTCTTAATTTGGCTTATCGCACATTTTATCATTGGAAATCGCGAAAATACCACAAAAAATGATGTTGTAAAAAAAATTTTAATCTTCTAAAATCTAGATATAAAAACTGACGTGCGTTACAGGTGAATTCTCCAGACGATTACGGCGTCGTGATGGGCAATTGGTCGGATGATTTCGGTGGCGGAACGCCGCCCTCGCAGTGGCTAGGCTCGCAGAAGATTCTCCAACAGTATTACAAAACGAAAAAGCCGGTGAAGTACGGGCAGTGCTGGGTGTTCGCGGGTGTGCTTGCGACAGTATGTCGGACCCTCGGTATACCCTGCCGAGTCATCACGAACTATTCCAGCGCTCATGACACGCAGAACAGCTTGACCGTCGATTATTTCGTCGACGAGAACGGCAAAATTATGGAGGAGCTCAACAGCGATTCTATATGGTATTAACGATGAAATTTTCTGCTTATTCAGTATATATCTTTTTCGTTTATTACATATTCTACTCTAAACGTTTTTGTTTTTTTATACTTTATTTTTTAATTATAAATAGTTAAATATATGTATGAATTCATGAACTTTATATAAAAAAATTGAGATACAAAAATTGAAAGCAAATTTTTTGAGAGTACACCTACTAAACAGGATTATCTTGATTATTTAGACATCTTCCAACATAAAAACAAATTGCGTTATAGATCCGCAATGTGGTGCATTAAAAAACGAAAAATCGTATTAAAACTTGTAACTTTTATAAAAAAAGTTTAGCAATTAATAAATCATGTTCATGAGTTTTTTTTTATGTAAGAGGACGCCTAAAAGAAATCTTGTCGCGTAAAACTTTTTTTTATGAAATTCGAGGATTCACGATATATATTCAAAACCGCTTTATGAATATTAATCAATTGTCATCAAGCAAATATTGAACATAACTGAATTTCTAATTAATTTGAAAGTAATCAAGAAAAAAAAATCAACTTGTCTATTAAAAAAATATGACAAAAAACTTCATCGCAGTAAAATAAATGAAGTTCCGCACTATCCGCATTCAGTGCATTATGCAATTTGTTTGCAATCGAATTACCCGTTGGGTGGGCTGCTCGCAGGAACTTCCACGTTTGGAACGAGGTGTGGATGAAGCGATTGGACCTGACGCCCGATTGTCACGGCTGGCAGGTGATCGACGCCACGCCGCAGGAATTAAGCGAAGACGCTTATCGCTGCGGTCCGGCTTCTGTGGCGGCTGTCAAGAAGGCCGAGATACACCGGCCCTACGACAATAACTTCGTCTTCGCGGAGGTCAACGCCGACAAGGTCTTCTGGCGCTACAACGGGCCTTCCCAGCCACTCAAGCTCGTCCGCAAGGATATCTACGGGTGAGCGAGCTTTGCTTTTCGCGATTGGATTTTCTTCCTTTGTAGATGGACATTTGTTGTTTTGTTTCACGGCTCAAAGTAAAATCGTAAATATACAAACAATCACTGCTAAAAATCAGTTTAAGAAATAAAACAAAAAAAGTCTTATTTCTTAAACTGGTGATGAATTAATTGCATAAAATTTGTGTAAAACTTGTGTACAGTGATTTTACTGGATTTTACACAAAATTTGTGTAATGTAACTGTAAAATTCTTGTAAATATCAGTACGCAGGAAGTACAGAGAAACACAGGTTTAACACAGTATTAATGTATTTTTATGTGCAGCGGCTTATAATTTACACAAAAATTGTGTGAATTTCGTAAATTTTGTGTTTGGTACACATAAAATAGACACAAAATACCCAAAATATAGATACGCAGAATTTTTAACCGTGTTTTTTTAGTGAGTAGTATATAATTTCAAGGTTTCAATCTGATGTTTTGTAATGTAAATTACTAAAGTTAAAGAGTCATTGAAATTTTAGATAAAACAGTCGATTGCTGAGATACTTACTGATATAAATCAATTTAAATTTACGTTTTCATTGTCAATTTAGAATCGGTCAGAATATAAGTACAAAAGCAGTAGGAAGATGGGAGCGTGAGGACATTACGCACTCTTACAAATATCCAGAAAGTAAGTACAATAAAATAAATTAAAAACTACATTAAGCATAAATTTACATGACGGAAGATAACAGCGCCTGACAAATACTTCTCCGGCTTTTTGTAGAATCCGAGGAAGAGCGGGCTGCCATGCTAAAGGCGCTGCGTCAGAGCGAGTCCCTCTTCAGTCGCTATTACCTCAATGAAGAATTCAACGACGTAATGTTCGACTTCGAGTTAAGGGATGACATCGTCATTGGTCAACCATTTAGGTACCATTCACAATCAGTAAAACATATTGTAGTAATCTAATCAAATTAAAAAAAAATTCATTTATATACATATGATCACTTTAATAACGCTCAATGCGGGAACTATATACATTTATTCGTTTCTCTATTTCCAGTGTCGTTCTTATGATAAAGAATCATAGCTACGCGGAAATGTACCAGGTGTCCGTGATACTTCGCGTAGAGACGGTCACGTATACCGGCCGCGTGGGCGAACCGGTGAAGAGGTCGGACAACGAGCGCTACATCAGGCCGAACACAACGGACGAGGTCAGGCTCGAAGTGTCCTGGGAGGAGTACGGCCCTAGATTGCTCGATCAGTGCGCCTTCCAAATATCCTGCCTCGCCACCATCAAGGATACCAATTTCGAGTACTTCGCTCAGGACGATTTCCGCGTGCGGAAACCCGACATCAAGATCGAGGTATTTTCACTATATTAAAAAGTAACATACTATTGATTAACTAAGAGATGAAAATAAAATGTAGCTCTTTAATAGTTAATCGCAATTTTTTAAAAATTCAGTGAAAAAAAAAATTGCAGATCTATAACTAAAATTCTCCATACAAAACCATTTCGTTTATTTTGTAACTAAAAATTTAGTTTGATTAACCAAAGTTTCATTTAAATTGACAAAATCTGTTAACTAAATTAACTAAAAGTTTTGTTAATTCAACTAAATATTTAGTTAAATCAATAAAATAATTTTCTAAGGAGGATTCAACAACATTTTTAATTGGATCTGCAATTTTTTTTCTTTCAACCTACACAAAATAAAATCAAACGTTTCATTTTAGTTGGAGAGCGATCCGGTGGTCGGTGAGACTTTGGAGGCAATAGCGAGATTCACGAATCCACTGCCGATTCCGTTGAAACGGGGCAAATTCCTGATCGAAGGTCCGGGACTCAAGGAGCAGCTAAAGCTCAAGCTGTCGGAGAGCGTCGAAGTGGGCGGCGAGGCGGTCTGTCGATTCTCCATGGTCCCCGAATTCTCCGGAAGAGCGACGATCGTTGCGAAGTTCTACTCCAAGGAGCTGGACGACGTCGACGGATTCATCAATTTTATGGTCAGGCTCCAATCTTACCGTAGAGCAGAGTAGCTCGACGATGAGATCGATGGTTCGTACTTAAATAAACTGCCGAGATTTGACATTATGTAGTCTACGGAAATACTTTAATTCGTTATATTTATTATATTGGTTATTTTTTTTATACTTTTATTTGTAGTTTAACTTAATTATTCGGACGAATACAAAAAAAAACATTTTTTAATTTCAAGTGTAAATACTATATATAATTGATGCTAAATTTATGATTTTGTATACATGTCATTTTTAATTGTTTGTAATATTCATGTACATAGATATTATTTATCGAAATTCGCAAACTTATGTTACCAAAATTTACAGCTTAAAAGAGTTGTTTAATCCAAAATTTCTATGCGATATATTTTTTTGAAAATATTTATATGTATACACAAGATTGTATTTTATTAAACTATATTTAAATCAGCTTCTTGCGTTAACGAATGGATTTATTTTTCCAAATCGAATTTTAAATTAATTGATGTATGGGACTCGCACAGTTCGCTCAATGTACGAGCATCTTACTTCGTCGAAATTGCGCGTATTGCAAAAAAATGAATAATCCGGGCAAAAAACGTCGAATCGAACTGACGGTAAATCAGCACGAACCTCCATCCGCACGAAAAGCATCGATGGAATAAGCAGAAACAAAGGGCGAGTCGAGGTGCAGCGGCGAAGGGCTCGAAAGAGATTCGCCGGGGCGCATCATCGAGCAGAACCTAATTGGCTCATGAATAAACTTCGTTACACTGAGCTAATTACTTCGCGTAAATCAGCGATTTCGCTTGCGTGTTCCATCAATTTCGTATCGGACGTAGAAGGCGGTCGGAAAAAAAGGGCGACGGGTGATTGCGCGCGTTGCATTGGACGCTGGCTCTCGTGGCGGATTTGCGAGGCGTGCTATTTTTAAGCCATGCTGAAAAGTGAGGCAAGCAGTGGTGTCTGTTGTGTTTCGAGATTATTGTTGGATTCTTTATTTATATATATTTTATTACTTAAATAAATGAATATTGTGACGATCGACTTATGAGTCATTTTATTGTATATTGTACACTATAATTTTTGCACTGAATTGTAACAAAATTATTTTACTAATTTTAGATATCTAATTTAGTGTAGCAATTATTTATTCATCGTAATTCACAAAAAGGTTTGTTAAGTACATGTTGTATCAACTGTAATATAAGTTTAGAAAGAATATTAAAAACAAAATTTGTTTTAGAGAAATTGGGAAAAATGTCTTGAAAGTCTAATGAATCATTAATTTAAACTCAAAATGCAAATAAAAATATAAAAAATAAGATAATTTCGTATTAAATTTCGACATTTGATACTAAATCTACAATTTCGCTTTTGACAAATCTTCGTTAAATTTGAAACAGTAAAACGATCCGTTTAAGAAATCCTCTATAAACGAGCCTCATGTATTATTAAGGGGGTCAAAATCCTTTACTAAACTCGCGAAGACAAATTATTAGCATCTAGAATCGGATCACCGTGGCTCAGAGAGCCTCATATAAAATACGCGCCACATCCAGTAACTGATAATTACACCTTTATCTATCATTCAGCTTCTCTCAACATCTTTAACCCAGATCAGCCGAAAGCAGCTCCGCAGCAACGGCTCCACCAAATTAATCAATTAATCAAAACATTAAAACGCTCCCAACTTGCTTGAAAAAGCGGCGCTCACTACGGAACCGCTCACTTGGAATCTACCGCCTATAAGCAGCCTAGAATTACATCGAGGGAACAAGAACAAAACACATGTTTACACGTATCGAGCGAGAGAGGCAAGACGGAGTCGCCGCGAGGAATCTTTTTGATTAATAGGCGGTCTCGTCAGCGGTAATGGAAGAATTCATCGTCCGTGTCGTGCGCGAGCGGCTCCGCGCCGATCGTTCCTTCGGGGAGCCGCGTCGGCGATACTCGGAAGGCGCGCGGGGCGAGCATAGGAGGCGGGGGACGATGATGGGACCGCACGCTGATACACGCCGTGCATCATCATCATCAATGTCTCGTCATACGCACGTCATGAAATATACACGAGGTACACCCGCGGCGCCCGTCGATGCCCCGCCACGCGCGAGCTCACGGCACTCGAGATAAGACCGAGCGGGGCCTCGACGAATTCGAGAACGCTTCGGGGGTCACTCGTTTTATTATAGGTTTTTGCCTCACGGATCATGTGAAATGAGAAAATTTAAGCGGGGGACATTAGTTTCGCTGCTAGGCGGGGCTCCTTTGGAATGCTGAGATTTTTTCACAAGCGGACAGATCGATCGTCGCGACTAATTGCATTGGAATAGATTTGATTTATCGCTTTTCAATTTGATTCTGCGCAGCGTGCAGATTTTAAGCGAATTAGTTGAAGTGGATTTTACGAAGGAAATTGAGCTACCTTCGATTCGTTCGATTGGTGAATTTGCAATTGCAGTTTCTATTTTGTAAATTATTTATTTATTGTTTTTTTAATTAAATGCTATTATCAAGTTTCATCTAAGCGTTGCAATGACATTTATTGAATAAAAGCCGTTCCAATACTTAAATTTAAAAAAATTGATTAATTTACTGTATATAAGCCGATCTGGTACACGGTTAAAAATCTTTTAAAAAAGAAGAAACGCAAAATAAATGTGTGTGTGAATCGAACTAAATTGCGTACACGAAAAAATGATATAATTTAATGAAAAACAAAAAAACATTTAACACAATTCACGTGTATTTTTTACATTTTATTTGTGGTTTCATAACATATACATGAGCGAAGAGAGTGCAGCATCACCTGCAGGCTTACGCAGCTGCATTGTATCTACACGCTGTTACAGATGCTGAAACTATAAAAGCTTAATCGGCGTCGCCTCTCGAATTCCTCGCCCCTCCCTGGAGCAAAAAAAAAAAAAAAGTATGATTGGAGTTACGCGCGATAGGATCTAGCGACAGGTCGTGGCTCTTGCGCCTCGGCGATCGTCCGAAAAATCTCCACGAATTAATCTCGAAATTAAAACGAGCGAGCGACGCGTAGAAAAAAAATCCCGTAGAAGCCATAACCCGCTCCGGAGATTGAAATATGCCTTTCGTCCACAGATAAAATAGGCATGAGCCCCGACGAGATAAAAGAATCGAGAGCGAGAGAGAAAGAGAAGAGGAGCCAGACTCGCGGAGGATCCTCGGAAGAGAAATGAGGATACACGGAGGATACGTCTAAATACATAAAACCGTGACGCGTGATGGACGCGTAGCGGGCCCCGGGACGATGTGTCTACGGGGGTCCCCGAAACTCGGCGCTGGCACCCCGCTACGCGCTATGCATCAACACCCGACGAGCCATCCCATTATACCTCATCGAAAATAACAAACACCCAGTGCTCTTCCCCGCACACTTAGCCGCACAAAAACCAACATTCGTCCCTCCCTCCGGTGTCTCCCTTCTTTTTTTTTTTTTTTTTTTTTTTAAAGGCGCGTAGATGACCCGGTATCCGTAGAGGAATTATCGCGCGCCGAGCACACCTTGGGCCTCGGCTTTTGTAGGAAAATCCCCGCGGTGTTTACGGCCGGCGTCGCGGCTCATTGTGCAACGCGATGCTCGCTTTTCGTGGAAGCGCCCGCGGAACAGGGGAGGCGTGCGCTGCTGCTCTCCTCTCGAGTGGGGTACGTTTTCGTTACGGGGCGGCGCCTGCCAACAATGCCTGATCGTTTAAACTTCATTTTCAACGAATTTCCACGTTAATGCGAGAACTCGCTCTCGGGCGAGGGCAGCCGAGGATGCTCGTTCGGGGGTGATGCATCTTCGGATGCGCTACGTGCGGTCTCCTCGGTGCAGCGTTGCGATTGAAAAATGGTCGATTGCACTCTCGGAGACGCAAGCTGGATGTGGGCTTTATACAGATTGTAAAGCTGGAAAATGAGATTATTCTTCTTGTTGTGGTTTCCGAATGGTTTTCTAATGAAAGCGGAGTAAGAGATCATTGAAGTGACGGATTTTGAATGCGCTTGAGTGATTTAATGAGACGAACATTGTAATATCCATGAAATTTTCGGGGAAATAAAAATAATAAAGTGTATATAAATTGTATAAATTTTTGATTAACATTAATAAATTGCATTTTACTTTCTATTTGAGTTTTCTTCGGACGTTCTTTATCCGAAGAGCACAGTAGATACGCGGCTGCAAGCACTGGAACTCAACAGATGGCGCGAGTAAGGCCTTAATTTCGATAAGAAGTTTTATACTTTGTTTAAATTGTAGTTTTCTAATAAAAAAATGCAAATTAATAAAATACCGACTTATTTTTAAAAATTGAAAATAGTAGAACTATAAAAAAAAGTATTATAAACTTGAATTACTGTAAAAGAACATCATTCCATTCATCCTTCACCTTATATCCCTCTTGAATTAAATTATTGAAAATCTACTAAAATTTGTGAAAATTGCTTCACTAATCACTGAATAGTGGAGCTCTGTCCACTAATTTTTAGTGAAATCACACACTGAAAAAAATTTGGTAATTTTAAATAAATATTTACTTCAATAGTACTTGTTAAATATATTTTTTTTAATCAACTAAATATTTCTTTAAAACTAAATTAATTTATTTGTTTCTAAATGAATTTAGTAGTTTCAAAAAAATAATTACTTTGATTCAAAGAAATATTTAACAAGTACTATTGAAGTAAATATTTACTTAATATTACAAAATTTTTCTTTCAGTACACAAATATGCACATGTATTTTTTACTAATTCAACTTTAGATAGCAAAAGAAAAGCTCACAATTTTAAATAACAATAAAAAAAAAGATACATTTAACTAAAAAACTAAAAAAGCCGTCCGTCAAAAAAGGCTGAAATGAAGAAAAAGTGGGCATATCGATCGGCGGACGATCCGCTCCTGCAGGAGCTGCGGGAGAGGCCGCGGGAGGCGGCGGCAGCTTGCGCAATGGCGCGGTAGAAACAGCTTGCGATCGCTCCCTCTCCCGGTCTTTTTATTTCGCTGGCGGAGCAGCTCTCGAGATGCATTATTCCTCTCGCGCGCGCCCGGCAAAATCCCCCCCCCCCTCCTTCCCAGCTTCCCCCGAGGCCGCCCACCTCGTTTGCACGGGGCGCCCGGGCCAGATCCTCCGATAGGACGGATATTGCTTCTTCGAAAACCCATGCTGACGCCCGCTCGCGCCTTCGGGATCGTGAAACGGAAGAGGAATGCACGCTACCCTCCCTCCTTTTATTTCGCAGGCGTTACCTTTTTTCCTGCCCTCCGCAGTTTTTGTCTGTTTGTTTTGCTCGCCGGGGGCGGATTTGCTGACGGCTTTTTGAGAACTGTTTTCGGAAAATTTACGAGGTGCCCCTTCGCTATACGTGAGAGGAGACTCGGGGCTCGACTTCGAGCCGGAAAAATGGATTAAGGGATTACTTTTTATTCGGTGACTTTATATATACATATATATATAGTGAGATGTACTTCGGTGTAAGTTGAACGCGCGCTTTTGAAAACAAAAACTCTAGAAAGTCAAGTGGAGTTAAAGGAGTTTATGCGGACTCGCGCATCTATAATAACATTCCAGCGGTGGTAATCGAGCAATGAATTACCTCGGCCCGATTAAAATAATTTCGCTTCCGCTTTCAGCCGTATCGAGCGCGCCAAGGCAGTTTGTGGTATCTTCGCCGCGTACAAATCTGCTTACACATTATGCTAATACCGCCATCAATTGTTTATCGACCATAATAATCTCGACCGCTTTATCGCACGGGCAGCGGCGCGGGCCGCCTCATTGACCACATTAGCCCTCGCACCCTTATTGCATTCAAAATTAAAGAAGGAACAAAAAAAATGGCCTCGTAACAGCGGCGAAATCCCGGCGCCGGCTCGTAAAACAAGCCTACAGGCGTCGTTTGACGGCGGGCCAAAGACAAATAGATTAATAACCACCGGCGGGGTACGCACAACAGCTTGCCGGCCCATAAGCGACAGCCCTTTCGGGTCGCGACGCCCCCGCGAGGGCCGTAATCGGATTACCGGCGGTTCTTCGCTTCTTCTTTTTTTTTTGTTTCCCAGCCGCGTGTAACTCCGCAGCTTCATGCAACGACGGGGCCAAAGGAGCCGAGCACGCGTCGCGCAGCTGCGCCTGGCCCATGCTAATTCGGAAAAGCGTCGCGCGCGCGGATTAAGAGTTGTTTGCTCTCGGGGTGGCGAGATGACACCCTGGGTATATATGTTCCGGGTGACAGCTCGGGCAAACAGTTTAGGCCGGATCGTTTGCCCGCGGCGCGAGCAATAGCCCGGCAGAGGGGGCGGATCGTTGACGTTTCGCTCGGCTGTGTATTTAAATGAGAGGCGCGGGATGACGACGTGAATGGGCGCGAGCTTGTGTGCTAATGCGCGGATTCCGCTGTGTATTCTTCTTCTCTTTTTTTTTTTCCTTTTTGGGCACGGCCGAGGTGGCAGGCTATATACGCGTGTAAGCGAGTTTATATCGTTTTTAATTTTAATATTTTAACTTTTCTATGTAGTCATTTGTATGTTTTAGCGTTCGAATATGTAGCTTTTAAGTGTGAGGATTAAGGGCTTGTATATTTTATAACAAAAACTTTGATTTAAATTTTGAAAGATCATTCATATAGTACTGAAAATACATTTTTTTTTTTTAATTTTTAGTTTACTTATACAGATTTTTATTTATACTGAAAGAGCAATTTTGTAAAAACTACTGTACGCATGGGAATGCGACCGTAGACTGGACTCGCAGATAAAAATTACCATGCTTTAAGTAAAATTTGTAATATTCACGGATAGTATTGGAAATCATTCTGTACATACAGCAAAATTTACTGTAGAGTATGATAATTTTTATCTGAGATTCCAGTCTGTCGTCATGTTCTCAGACAGATAGTAATTTTTATAATACTTTTTTTCCCGCGTGAAAATATACATAAAAAATTAACTTTTTTTTTTATAACGCGGTGATTCATTGTCAACGAAATGTCAAGCGAACATTTTTAACGAACGAAAGTTTTACGAGCATTTACCTTCTTTTTTATATCAACTAGCAAAATAATCCAACGCGTTTTGCGCGTCCACTCTTTTTATATCGTATTTTTGCGATTAGATTTTTAAATTCAGCGCCATTTAACCGGATATGTCCATGCGCTAATCAAATTTTACAGAAATTATTATATTACATAAACTAAAAAATTACTATTCTACTAAATTAAGCAGTACTAACTATACTAAATTCATATTAGTACAAGAGAAACTAGCCGAACAATTAAATTTACAAGAAGCATTGGAGGACACGTAAATAAAATTTCCAAATGTAAAGGTATATACAGTTAAATCGTCGTGCGTTCCCACAGCCACTCTATACGCGGAGAGAGGCAGCATCAACGGAAAGACGAAGCTTCTCAGTAGAAACTTGCCTCCCTCCCTCCCTCTTTACATGAAAAAAGGTCGGGAGATAAGTGTATACGGAGCTCGGCTCGCTATCTCCCGTAGACGTAGACGGTGCAGATAGGCCTCGGGCCCGGCCCGAGGGATGATTCGCGGAAAGGAGAAGGAATGGCGCTGGCGCGCTCATTACGCATGCACCCCCCTTCAACGGGCTCTAACTGACTGACTTAGTGAGTGACGCGCCCGGTGTACGCCAGCCGCTCGCTGGCAAATATGTATATCAATCCATTGTGAGAGAGAGAAAGAGAAATAGGGAGAGGAGAGAGGACGAGCGGTGTATACGTAAACCCCTCGCGCGG
This sequence comes from Sycophila texana, assembly GCA_035582955.1. NCBI lineage: Eukaryota > Metazoa > Arthropoda > Insecta > Hymenoptera > Eurytomidae > Sycophila > Sycophila texana. The sequence goes on along the minus strand of JAWWEN010054712.1, from coordinate 11,324 downwards.
TCGCCCCTCCGCCACTGTGCTCGCGCAAGTGTGCATTATACATGTATACTCCTCCCCTTCCCGTCTGACTCGCCCTTCTGTTGGCTCTTCCTCTCCTCCTCCGGCGGGAGCGCCAGAGCAAATAATGCCGCGCTCGCGCGTTGCGGCAAATTGCGGCCCCGCGCCTCGGACGATCATTACGCCCTGAGAATTTCGCATTTTTTTTCTCCGCGATAAAGGGATAATTGTTTCGCTTCGAGCGATGATTGATGGCCGGCGGCCTCGCGGACGCGCCGCTTTGTTTGCGATGAAACGAATAATGCCGGCCGATAGCGGATCCGATGAAATTCGTCCCGACGGCAGATAAGGACGGCTGAAGCTGTGATGCACGGCTATTAGATCGTGCCATTATATGTGTTTTTTTTTTTATTTAGTCCGACGATAAGGTATTATAGGCTGATGTATTTTCGCGATTTTCCCGAGGCTTTAAAGTTTCTATATGAAGCGGTTAAGAGAGATTTAAGAGCCTCCTTCTGTTTGCACACCGTGACGCTGGAAAAATTCTTGTACTTTCTCTTACGGCGGAGTATCACCGCAAGGACCCGTTCATCGACGCAATACAGAACCACCGAGACTATAATAATCTATCCAGTGGCTCGCATTATAGGCCGGCTCTATGTATCGAAAGAAAATATATCGCCTCCCTAAAAATCGAAGCTAATATTTCCGCGATACGATCTATCTTTATTACGGGCATTATCCTCCTCCGCAATAACGAAATTGTCCGCCGCGTCGTCCTCGCCGACCATTTTTCTTCTCCTCGCGGACTTCCGTCTCTCTCCCTCTCTCGATCTCTCTATCTCGCTCCCTCGTCCCCCTCGGGGGCCGAAAGAACGCCCGCCTCTCGGCGTAAACCCACCCTAATTGCGACAACCCCTGGCTGCAGCCAGTCACTTTAGCCCCGTAATCTCCCAAAGTAATGGGCTCCCTGCTTTTCTCTCTCTCGCACTCTCCTTCTCCCGGGGCGGCCCGACCCTCGCGCAGACTTTCGCAGATTTTCACGCTCGAGGCGAGGCCTAATCTACCGGCGCGTATCTCGCCCGCCGACGTTCCTGCTGCTCCTCTCCTTCCCCTCGTCGACGCCGTCGAGGCTTTTATTGGGACGCCACGAGTGTATGATATCGCGATTAGGTGAGTAAGAAGCGTTTCATCGGGGAGCCCGCCGCCGAGAGCCTCGTGGAAAATCGCTCCCGCAGGCAGGCGACGTTTACTAATGTCTTACTTTTCGATGAGGAAATTCTATTGTGCAGGCGGAGAGGGACGGGCGAGGCGGGTACTGTATTATGCATGTGGGACTCGAGGCGAGTGATACGTGGCAGGTCTGGGCGCGAGGTTCTCTGAATAAATTACGAGCTGCGCGTCTCTCTCTCTCTCGCAGAAGCGCGCGAGAAAAATTCGCGAGGCGAACTTCGTTACGTAGATGAGTAAATACCCATTGACTCGAGCGCGAGCGAATATGCGACGTGTCGTATAGTCGCCGGGCAAATTTACGAGCGAGACACTCTCGAGTTTATTTAATTCCGCGCGTTTTGTAACTCTGCACTTTTGTCATATTTATTTTCATACATTTTTATACGACTTGTCGTATATTCAGTTACGCAGCCGAAGGTCGCACGCAACGAAAGCGACGATAAATTTTCCGAGTTCTGAAACAAAAAAAAAAAAAAAGAAAAAAGGAAAAAATGTAGAATGAAATATAAATACAGTAAAGATATACAGATTGTAAAAATGAAAAGAAAAATTTTGAAACTAGCATTTTTCAAACGAAGCGAACGAAAGCAAACGACTTTTTAATTAAGACGCACCACGTATTTCCGAGCGGTTTACGGAATTAATCGTCGAACAAACGACCGGATGTAAATCCGTCGGGTCGCCGCGCGCATAAATCGCCCCCCCGCACGTGCGATCTCCGCTCGACGGAATAAGAAATTAAGAAGAGCCCGGAACGTCGTTTTTACGTGAGCGGCGCCTCTTGCGGAGGGTGGCGCGGAGACTCCCGGGGGAGAGATTCGCAGGCGAGTCAACGTCGAAATCCCGTGACGTATCTAATTGGGGCCACTTTACCGGGCGCCCCGTCGGGGGATAAGCCGGGAGATCAGCCCGGCTCCGACGGCCCTGCCGGAGAAAGCGCCTTTTACGGCACTATACCGGTCTACAGTTCGAGGGGATCGCTTTTTGCTTGCGGAGGTCCGATGCAGCGGAGATACTTTTTCGCGGTTGGGTTCACCGGTGAACGATACCGGTGTAAGCAGGATTTTCTCGAGAGTGCTTTTAAGATCACGAATTGATGCGATGTCATTATCTTGCGGGTACATTGCGTGTTTTGTATTAAACGACGTTTTTCTATTCCAGCTTGGGTGTCTTAGAGGCTACTTTGCGCTTCGGCTTATTGCGCCTGCAAAATTCTAATAAAGACAAAAGTCTAGTCTACTTTTGACAGATAAGAGCACTAAGGGAATTTTCTCGTTAAAATTACGGTAAAGCTCCCCGTAAAAATTGCCGTAAAGCTCCTCGTAAAAATTACGGTAAAGCTCCCTGTAAAAATTATGTAAAAAACACTATCGTGGGACGGTTGACAGATACTGAAAATGTTTAAGGAAAAATTACTGTAATTTGTAATTTTTACAAAAAAAGAGCTCTGGTATAAAAATTACGCAACTTTTCTTGTAAAAATTACAAAGCTTCGTCAATTGGTTAAGATTCAATCGGCAATCGTTCAAGATTCGAATACAAATTACAGTGATCATAAATATACATAAATATTTCCATTGCTTGCAAACTATCTTATAGACGATTACTTTTTCTACTTAATTTTTCCGGGGAGCTTCACCGTAATTTTAATGGGAGGCTTCATTGCAATTTTTAACATAAAATTCTCTCAGTGTATAATATTTCTTTCACTATACAAGAGCTTACAGGAAATGAACTAAACTAAGAAATAAAATGACACGAGCGAATTTCTCTACAAACCCGGCAATCCGACACTGGCCACTAAGCCTTTCCGAGCGTCACGTACGTCCATAGTAAGGAATCTGGCGTCCCTCCCAAAATCTTCCGGCCGAGTGGAATCCGGCGTAAATAACGCCGATTATCCTCCCGGCAATTGTTTTATCGAGCAAGTGGAGCGCGCAGGGGAGAGTCGAGCGGAGCGCGGGGGTGGGATAAGAAGAGGGAAAGACGCGACGGGGCGGAAGGCGCTCGCGGACGTGCGCCATCTTACGCGGGAGTACGTGCCTTGCCTACACCCACCCTCGACCATCTTCAACGCGGGTCGAGAGTTGATCTCGCTTTTATAGCATTGTTTCTACAGGGGGTCTATACTGATTATTCTTTTTTTTCTTTCCTTTTTTAGGGGGTTGGGTTTACTGTGAATGCACCGGGTGCTTTGGAATTTTTAATACAGTAAGTTTTGCCGGAAATTCAAGAGAAAACTAAAAGGAATGATTGTTTTCTTTTAAATAGAAATAGATAAAAATATATTAGATTTTCGGTTGTTCGGATATGTTTTAATGTGGAATTGTTTTGTTATTATATTATTATAGATATTACGTATTAATCAAACTACAAATGTATACATTTGTTGTAGTATACTTACATAACAGATTATAAAAATAAAAGAAGCTTTAGGTCTCAAGGTAAATCTTCGAGGCAAATTTTCTAAGGCACGTGAAAAGCCTATTTTTTTCATATGTAGTTTCTTATGGGTTATGGGTATAAAAAATAATCAGGTTTTTATTAGTTTAAGACCAATAATTCACTAACAAAATTTGTTTTCTTATTGGAAAGATATTTCTATAAGAAGCTTTTTAAATGCGAGAAATAAAGTTTACTTTATTCGCTCTCTCTTAATTAAATTTTTTTTATATTTCAATAATCAATTAGCCTCTCCTTAATTCATTAATGTATCTATATATTCATATTAAATAATTTCAACTCTTTTTTAGTTTAGTTTAAATAAACAATGTCTATAGATATAGTTCGGTAGATCAAAATTAGCAAGAACGATTTTACTTGTATTTTTTTTTTTTTAATAAAAGCTGCGTCGAAAAAACTTGCCGCTTTCATATTTTATAAAAATTTCAATACTATCGTTACGTTAATTTTTAAGCTACACCTCTAATAACTGTATGAAGCAATAAAATTTTGATTCAATATCGCCTGCAAATCTTCTATAATTTTACGATAAATACCTTCATGTTTTTATCTCTTAATCAAGATAATTTAAATTTAAATAACGCAAGTTTTTCGCTGATTATATATCCACTTAAAGGCACACCCCTCAATCCATCAGAGAGTAATAATTAAACAATAAATATTCCCCACGAATAAAAACCATATACCCATACATACAGGCAGCACCTTACGCGCAATCGTATATGAATTGATAACTATCCATCGCGTGAAATCGCCCATCTAAGCCTCGGCGCGCGCGCTGCTGCGTCTCAGAAAGCCGCGTGCACTCTCAGCCTGCCCTCGCAACGCCTTAATAGCCTGCAAATTGCGAGCGCACGACGTCCCTCGCAAAAAGCCGTTCTCCCAAAAAAAAAAGAAAAAAAAAAAAACATTCGAGCCGCTCGCCCGGCGCAGCCGGCCTTCCCGCAAATTATTCGTCGCGGCGCGACGCTCTTTGATTTCTCGGCGCGATTAAAGGCGGTTTTTCCCGCGGCGATCGGCCGCCTGAAAAACGAGCGTTTCAGCGCGGCCGGGCGAGCGCGCGTGTGCTTCTTGTGTCGCGCGATAATCGCGGAATTATCCGGACGCGCGCGACTCCTCCCACTCGCTCCCCCCGGGGGGAGAAATGTTCGAGCGCGAATTACGCCGGGACGCGCTGTCTTCATCTCGCTCGTTATTGACTTCCTTCGCGGGCTTCTTCTCACCCTTCGCGGTGCTTGCGATGATCCTCGTGGAAAGACGGAAAAAAGCTGAACGCGCTTTTTGCCGAATTATTGCCTTATATACTTTGACTTGAGGCGATTAGAGTTTTTGTTCTTGGGTTGAGTGGTTTGGGACTGCAGTTTGAAAAACTCTGTTAGTTGGTGATTGCTTTGCGTTGTAGGAGTGATCTGCTGCTTGAAAATGTTATTAAAAATGCATATGTGTAGTACACTATTTATTTTTTAAAATAAAGATGATAAAACTCTGATCGTGTAATTTTAACGATTTTTAATTCATAAGTTTTACATATTATTTATGAAATTTTTATGTAAAGATATCTGCGGCTAAGAGGAAAAACTATAATACTTAAGTTGATATTTTATGTTTTCAAGAAGAATCTGTAAAAAGTACAATGATATTTATTTTATATTTGTATAAATACCACTATTTATAATAAACTACTGTTCAATTTTTTTTAATCGAAATTTTTAATTTACCTTCAATGCAGACCAGAAGTATATTGTTATTTTTGCTAAGAGTAATCAATTACCATACCTTTAATTGGTTTTTCCTCTAATATGGACTTCAGTTATTTTGTAAAATTCTGATATCACCGATAATATATGAGAAAATATTAAGTTCTTCACAAATTTCAACATTTTCGATAAAAGATCTTCAAGTACTTTGAGTCATTATACAAATCTACAATAATCTCACTTTTGAAAAAAAAGGACAAGTGATTTTTCTTTAAGCCGCAGATATTTATTACAACATCACGACCACCTGACAAACGAGTGAAATAATAAAATAAAAGTGATGCTCACGCAACCGTAGCGCGATTTAATTAAAGAAAAAGGAGGAAAAAAAGGGGCATCGCAATCGTAAAAGAAATTCAAGCCGCGTAGCGAGTCGCGGCAGTATTCTTTCGCAGCCCCGGTCCGGTAAGTAAGACACTCCCAACCCCCACCCCGGGCGCTCATTTGAATAAAGAAGTAATTAGCCCCCGGACGATAAAGCGTCCTCTTCTCCTTTCCAGTCGATTCCTTAACGAGCCAATCATCGTTACGAGAACGAGTAGTAGCGCCACCCCCGCGCCCCGTCCTCTTCGAGCCGGATAAAGCAAAAAAAAAAAAAAGTATATAGGAAGCTCGCGCAGCTGCACGAGCGCGCCATGCTAACGACTAAATAAGTCGTCGTCGTTGCCGCCGTCGCCTTCGTCCCCCAATTAAAAAAGTAATTTCGATTAGAGTCCCCGAGGCGCGCCTCCCTGTAAGCAAAGGAGGGGTATCGGGAGCTGAGGAGCGGGGGAGGACGGCACCGGTTATCGACTTCCGCTCGGAGGCTCCTTTTTCTTCGCCCGCTCCCTCCGGACGCCGGGCTTTCCCGGTGCCCCCCGGGCACGAGCCACTCCTTAGCTGTGAAGCTGAGATATTTGCTCGACTTTGCGGGACCCGGAGATCGGAGACTGATAGGGATTGCCTATTTTGCACGCTGGGATTGGACCGACCGGGCGACTCGCTTTCGAGGGGATGACGTGGAAGGATTTCGTTTACGGGCTAGTCATGCGTAAGGAAGTGAAACGACATAATTCCGAAATAAATGTCCGTTATATCTTCGTTAAGAGATGTTGACTTTGAATAATTTTTCTTTACTTGTTCACAATTATTTGTATGAAAATTTAACTGAATTAAAATAATTACAATAACGTTGACAATAATTGTACTGGCGTCATGGTTTCCTACAGAGATTAACGCACGCGTAAATGAATAAAAAATATTAATCTTTTTAAGAAAAGTAATGTGTAAATATCATTTATATCGTCACGAAGTTTAAGTCAATACTCAAAAATCACAGAAATTTTCAGTCTTGTTTCAAATGATACAATTCAATTATTCAATGTACATACATAAGATATATAATTTTTAGATCGTTATAGATATTGATTACTACAAAATATAATTTTCATAATTTAATTCAATATATTGTTGTATACTGAATTTGGAACGGATCAATACTGTTGTTTAAAAAATTAAACGTTCCATTAAATTTCTTTTAACTTTCAAAACTTGAGAGATCAAATAATTATTTTCTCTTTTTTATTTAAAAGCTTCAAGGTATTATCTCGTTATAATTCTCTGCCGTGCGCAATGCAAAAAAGTCATATATTAAAGAAAATACTTGGTTATAAAGTACGGCAATAACGAAGGATTTCCAAATAGTATGATAAATGCAAGCTTAGTGTTCCGTGAACTCAACGCTTATTGGTAAACTGATTCATCGCGTCCCGTTGAATCCGTAAACGCTTCAAGTCGCATACACCAGTAAATAAATTAGCCCGACCGCCCGCTAAAGCATATCCACTCCCCGGGAAAAAAAGAAGAAGCGAAGTCATCCGCAAAATCCACGGCAGCCGCATCGTCCTTTTTTTTCTTTCTCCCTCGGACTCCGCATTTTTCCCGCAACGGCGTCGTAATGCCGCATGCAATAATTCATAAGCGCGAGGAGTCGGAGAAAAAAAAGGAAAGGAGAGGCCGCGCGAGCCGCTCTCTCTAGCCGCGATCGAAGCCTAATAAAAATACAAGGACTTCTGGCGAGCGCATATACCTAGAAAATCGTTATAAAGACGTTAAGCCCGAAGAGGCATGATAAATTTCGCGGCCGTTTCTTTTTGTCTCCAACTCCCTTCCCGCTGTCTCCTATATAGATCCCACGAGAAGAAAGGGAAGATCACGTCTCCCTTCTTGCGGTGACATTTTTTTTCTGCGGAAAGACTCGATCGTGTTGAGACTGCGTCATATATACACAAGAAATCAGGGGGTCACGGGGATATTTATTATTTATCTATATAATAATAACTATTTAATTAACGACCACTTTTGAAGATCGATGGGTGAATCTCTCCGTTGCTCACGATTAAACTGTTCAGACGACGAGAGGATCTTAAAAGGTGATGTATGTAATTTTGTACGTATTAAATTTTGGGTATAATGTGTGTTATTTGATTTTCGCGAATGATTTGATAAAACGTATAAAGCACACTTTCCCCGGCAAATCTCCGCTATTACAATCATCCACGTGCTCTCACACGAACTGGTAATAACATATAATAAGGTAGCGCAAAAGCATTAAATTTATCAGATTTTCGCATGTGAAGCATAATTTTGTATCTTTAATAGTAGAGATTACTCCGCGCTTTGCCGTCCTCAAAAATCCTAATAACTTTATCCGCTTATACCAGTGCTAGACTCGGCTCGCTTTTTAAACCACATATCCATGCGCATGAGCACTCCCCGACAAATGCCACTTCAATAGCCCTCTGCCTATACGAAAGAAAAAAAATTCCATATAGTACCGCGTCCCACCGTACATCCGCTCGATAAAGATATCCCCGGGCGCTTCAATAGCCCGTAGTCCAATACGCTGCATCGAGTGCCTCCATGCGCACTCGCAAGGAGCTGCATACTAGGCGCGGGGGAGGGCCGAGGGGGAGATCGGATTCCAGGTACGGGCTCGCGGAGGCGCAGCGCTTCACACTTCGGGGCCGAGCTTCTCTCCTTCGCGCCCACGCCTCCCCCTCGGCGCATTAGAATAACAAATAGGTGCGCGTGGGGCCGGGACGGGCGCCCCGCCGGTAGGCCGGGATTTCGTGCGGGCGTCGCGCATAACCACCCGCTGCGCCCGCCGGTTATTAATCGGCGCCGCGGACGCACGCAGATATATCCCAATTAGCGCGCGGGGGACGCTTTCTTTTTGCCCGGGAACCGATGCTTTTTTTTGCGCGCGTGGGGACCACGAGCGGGACTACGCTCGTAGACAAATTCGATGGGAATAATTGGCCGATGATTAATGCGGATGAATTGATTTTTTTGCGTTCCTTATGAGACGATCTTTTTTATGGGGGGAACCTCTTCCTTTTTTTTTGCGCGCGCGAGTGGCTTCAAGGTGAGAACGTTTGCTGGGTGATTTTATTAATGTTTACTGTGTGTATTTTGAAATTCTTTAGTTTCACATTTTTTCATTTTTTCAGTGGTTGATGATATTTTATATTTTGTAACGTAATGACTGTAGAAAGTTTTTTAATACTTCGGGACTTATTATGAACTCTAAGATGCACTGACAAAACAAATTAGTAATTTTGGAAAAATATTTCTTCAAACCAAGTAAATATTTATATGAATTTGTAAAATGATTTTAGTTTCATAGAAATATATTTACTAGATTCAAAAATACCATTTAGTTACATACCTAACAAAGCTTTAAGGTATTTTACAATAAATTATTTTTTTTTAATAAGCAAACGCGCAGTTTTAAAAAAGCTAAAAAAGCAAACCAAAATAAAGAAAAATGTTAAAACTACGTTTTTAAATTTAAAAAGCGACATTATATAAAAATATGAAAAATCTATGTAGTTTTTATTCTTGAAGGCACGAGAAGCCAGCAAGCTTCCTAAAATTTTAAGATAATGTATAGTTAACATATTTTTTTATTATGAGAAATATTCCAGTCGGTACCTATATTATAAAGCTTCTTAATTCTTATTAACAACATCAGTTATTAACAAACTATAAGTATATTTTCTCGTAACCATTAAAAATAAATAAATGTAAATGCACTCGAGCGTAAAAAGTAATTCGAAGCTCATAAAAATTCATATACGAACTTCAGTAGCCGAAGTGCGCTCCATCCCCGACCGCACTTACAGAGCGGCAGTGTAACAAGTCAGTTCTCGGAGTGACAACACGAGCGCGATAAGCGGGGAAAAGTTCAAAGCCCTCGGCGCGGGATCGTGCACAGTGGCACTAAAGCCCAGAAGTGCGCCACTGCGGTGAAGTGCACCTATAACGAGCTCGATATACCGCGCCTGCTGAGAAGCGAGTGCATGGAGTGCGCTGCTCTGCCGAGGCTCGAAACCCATCCGCGGTCGGAAAAACCGGCGGGCGAGTAAGTAGGTGTATCGGTGGAAAAACAAGGAGGGAAACCAGATACGCGCAATGCCGCAAGGGGTGCAACGCAAAGCGAGCTCGAGGGGTCCTGCGCCGGCGCCTGAGAAAGCTTTTCTTCAAACGCGCGCCGCACGTGTTCGAAGCAGACGCGCGCAAGGAGTTTCGTCGCGGAGCGATTATATAGATAAGTGCCGTATAGACGCGTGGATTTTTCATTTTCCCCGAGCCGCTTCCGCGTGAGAGCGAGCAAAGTGCCCGGTGAATCTCGACGTGGGCGAGGCTGCGCGAAGCGCTGTTACAAGGGCCCCGACCGCGCTGGAAAACACGTGTATCATGAATAAACCATGCCGCGGGTACTTAGGCTAATGTCGCGACAATCTTATCGCTATCCGACCACCGCGTGCGCTGCGCAGCTTCTATATATCTCTCTCTTCTAACATTTTTCGGATATCTCGCGTGGACGTCCGAGTGAAAGAATATAAAAGTTTGAATGGAAGTAGATAAAATTTTATTTAATCTGTGGAAAAAAACTTCACCTAAAGTTCATACAAAATTGACGTGAATTTTTTTAAAAAGCTCGAATCAATTTAGTACGAACTTTAGATGAAATTTATACACAAATTGAATAACATTTTTTTAGTACTTAGCTCACGAGCGGTTTGTATTAAATTTATATTTACTTTTTAAAACGTTTAAATGGAGAACGTTATGTAATGTAAAATGAAATTATGACAATCGTTATCGGTAAATTTCTAATTTTCATAAATGATATTTCGCCAAACTTATAATTATAAGAAATATATAAGTTGACTTCGTACTTCGTACAATTTTTTTTTTAAATCTTTGTTGTAGAAACGGCGTTACGGATATATCGTGGTGGTATCTCATATTTTCGCGAATCGCATCCTGTATTATTGACTCGCTGGAAATCAGGGAGGCATTGGAGTTTATTTTAACGCGTCACCTTGGGCTCCTGACGGTTCCAGCGGAGAGCTCGTTTAATATTTATAAATTTCATTGTCGAGTGTAAATGCGATCGTTACACGAGCAGATTATTGTCTGAGAATTCGCGCGCGGTTATTTTAAGATAAAGTTTTCGCATAAGCACTCCGCTGTAAATCGTCGGCTTAAATTGTATTAATATTGTCATTGAACTGGATTACCGTAATTCAACGATAAAAGCACTGAATTCCCTCGAGTCCCAGTATACATTGTATTAGCGTACCTTGAAGATAAAAAAAAAGAAACGTCACTCGCACTTTTGCGCGCATAATTTCGAAAATTTCGCTAAAGTAAAATTAACGACGACGATAAATATTCAAGTGGGATTCGCGTCGAGCAGGAGGAAAGATCGCCGTTTACACTCAATAACGAAAACAGTACCGCACACTATATACACTGAAAAAAAAGTAAGAAATCGAAATCGATGGTTAGTTGTTTCAATTAATATTTGATTGAAACAAATAA